>LGRX02030890.1:0-35742 GCA_001247695.2 Cymbomonas tetramitiformis | reverse complement strand
TCCGAGCAGGCGAGGGGTGACACAGGGCACCACAGACCTCCCCCCTTATGGGGGGTGAAAGTCAGTGTTCCCATGACACCACCTCACCCCGAAGGTGGGAGGTGCACTGCAGGGCCAGCCGGTACTCCCGGGCAGGCGGCTAGGAGAAATGTAATGTTTCCTAGTTACTAGCTAACTCGTGATGTGCCAGTTGAGGGTCTCAATCTAGGGTTTGGGTAGGTTTCAAGCGGTGGCGGCGTCATTCCCGATGGTGAAAGGTGTCGAGCGCCAAGTAGTCAATGTTCAACCAATGCCCGTGCGATGCCAAAGCCAAAAACGGCCGGGCACCACCAGAGCAAGTGCGCCGTTGCAAGGGGGGCGAGTGCGAAAAATGCGGCGAGACAGCGCGCAATCCTCCAACCCCAAGGTAAAACCAACGTTAGGGCAAGGTGGGGGGGGTGTGGCGGCACCACCAGCCACCACCAGATGGCAACCAGGGGGCGCACAAGATGTAGGTGTAAACGGTGAAAAACGCGGAGAGTCGGAGTCGTCACAGTCAGAGCTCTCGCTGTCGATGTTGTCGCAAACGCTGGTGTCGATGTCGGTGCTTGGTGCACAAGCACCACCAAGCACCACCAGACTGTAACCAGCGGTAAAATGTTGCCTTCGAAGGAGTCCAAGCGCCGATCTCAGCGCGCCCATGCGCGCACGCCGCCGCAAAGAAGCCATGCAGCCGCGGCTGTAAAATCTGCAAGACAAGGAGTTTGGGTTCCAAGGGAAAACGTAACTTTTCGCAAATTCAACAATTTCCAACAATGGAAAAGTCAAATTGGGGTAGATTTCGACGAGGAACACGGTGGTAACGTCAAAACCGTCGTACGATAAGCCAATTTTCCGGCAGCCGAGGCGCTGCTGGCCAGAGTGTCGGTAATTGTCGGTTACGCACGCAAAAGTGCGCTAGATGTCGGCAGATGTCGGTACTAAAGATGTCGGGATGTCGGGGGTGACCGGTGCGAAGGCAAGGCGGTCAATGTCGGCAGTAAATTGTCGGAAGATGTCGGTACTAATAAGAAATGTCGGTACTAAGAAATGTCGGGACTAGTTGAGTGGTAACGCACAAAAAAGTGCGCTGAAATGTCGGTACTAATAGAAATGTCGGTACTAAGAAAATGTCGGTACTAGGGGTGACCTTTGCGAAGGCAAGGAGGTCGATTGTCGGAATTTAAGTGTCGGTACTAAGAAGTGTCGGTACTAGTTGAAATGTCGGTACTAAGTTGAAGTGTCGGATAGAATCGCAGGGCGCGAAGCGGACGGAACGTAAGAAACAACAGCTCTGAACGTAGGTGGGTCCAGACCTGATCTGAAAGCAGATAATAAGGTGATATATATGCTTGCACTGTAAAATGTGAAGGCAGTGAGGTAGGGTTTCTCGGTTCGGCTAAAGTCGCATTAAACTGAAAGATAATTGAGTTTAACACAGGCGAGTACGACGGAATCGACGGTCTGACTGGACAACGAGAAGTGTCGCTTGTCAGCCACGAAGAGGAAGCGGAATTCGACTTCGCATCTCTTCAAACGGCAGTGGACTACTCTGAGACGGTGAAGAAAACCGAAACCGAAATCGAAGGCCACGAAGGTGACTTGGAGAACGAAGACTTCCTACAGACGCTGAAGATCACGAGGCACAACGTCCAGAACACCGCGCGCTTCACTGGACGCGAGCTTAGCGAAGTAAGAAGGCAGTGCGAGGAGACCCTGACCAGGAAGCATCTCGACGTTGGCTCACTGGCGGTTGACGGTCTGACGCGAAAGGTGGACGCATCGGGTGTTGCTAAGGTAAAAACCTCCCTCTCACTTCACGTAAAAAAGCATTCACACAGATACCGCTCTTGCATTAAGCTCCATTTTTCTTTTAAAGCTCGCATCTCTACAAACATTACGAAACCGCGCATTCTAACTAGAGTTAACACGCAGACTCCCTTCATCAAAGTTCAGCTAAAGAGCGAGGAAGAAGCGACTGCAATCCTCGAGCTGGGAATTCTTCTGGTGGACGGACAGCGCTTTAACATCACGCCTAAATCTTCCAGACTGACTCGATTTAACCTGTTCTTGCGTGCTTCCGCTCCCAATCTTCAGGTCTCAACGGATAACATAGTCTCATTCCTGCTCACGACTCCATTTTCAAGCTTTGTTAAGCGGGTGGTCTTCCAACAAACATTCACAGAACATCCAGGAAAGGGCAGAGGATCACGGCTGGTCAGAAGGATCTACGCAGTACTCAGGCCCCCAGTTGCAGCAGCACCGGAACCGGCAGTACCGGACATTCAAAATCCGGACCACGCAGTTTACTTCATTCCACTTCAGTACATCTACAACCCTGTTGGAGTTGTCCTGATTACCCAGTGCAGTGCCCACGAGTGTTTCAAGTGTGCCCCATCTCCCAAAAGGTTCGGTCATTGTTCCAAGAACTGTATGGACAGCGGGAAAGGGAAGGGAAAGGGGAAAGGATCTGGTAAAGGAAAAGGATCAGGAGGAGGAGGCCCTCCAGGATTCCCACCAGGAGGCCCTCCGGGACCGCCGAGTACCCCCACAAAAAACTCAGCCAACTGGGAAGCAGCAAAAGCTAAAGCATTAAAGAGAAAGCTCACCCCCTCAGCTCTCAGCCCTGCCCACAAGATCCCCGCAGGAGGCAGCCAAAGACAACCCCTGACACAGGAAGGTGACGGAGGAATTAATCTTGCTGAAGGTAGATACTGAGAAATTGGACTGTCAAACCTGTCTCTCCTCTCTGAACACCCTCTCAGACTTTGTGCTTTCAAGCATCTGATATGCAAGTGACCCTCACTAGCATCCCTAAAACCAGAAGAGTCAATCTCTTCCTTGCTCTGCTCATTGTGACCCACCGGCCAGCAGTAAATTTAAGTATGCACAGCACATATTTACACCCCTGCTCTTGCTTTGCTCTTCTCTTTACAACTGCTGTTCACTCCCCACAGTTTGTCTCACCACACAACACATATTTCCCTCGACTTCAAAAGCTCAATCTTGAACCAGAGCACGGGCATACAGATAGCTCAAAGTTCACTCTCAAACTTGCATTACATAGACACCTTCATCATAGGGACCCTCCCGTGTACGGCACACCGTCACTAAATAAATACAAAGCACACACCTGGCATAATAATAACCTGCCGCTTGATAAACACTTATGCAGTGAATACAGTTCCTCACATAGCTCACCCTCCGAGGCACCCGAACCAACAAACTTATATGAAAACCTGCACCGGTTGTCAAACACCAAAATATTAATAAATAACCACACACGGTTCCTAGCAAACTTAAGAGGACGGGAAACCAAAGCAGGAAACACTTCACAATATGCAGGCAACTTAACGCGGCATACTGTTAACTCAATGCATTATACAGAAAGTTTAATAATACTTACACGATGCCTGGAAAACAACATGCGGTCAACAAATAACACAAATAAACCCATATGCTTTCCGAAGCGGGTGGTTACTAACCTGAAGCGGGTCACGGTAAACTTAGCTCGGTGTTTAAACAACTTAGAACTGAATGCAATACACCGTAATAGTACTGATAAAATAATCTTACGAGAGACTCGGGGGCACGGACACATGTTTCTAGGGGAAAAGGCGGCTGTAAGCACAAAAATAATGGGAAACCCTAACCTCTTGAGTCGACACCTAGTGAATACGGGACGGGTGGAAGTGCGTAGAAGTAAAATGGGGCGAAAATATTTCACACAATGCTTATATATGACAAAAAGGGTTAGTGGGGAAAAAATAAAGGCAACCGGACAACCTTGGACCGGAAGCGAATTGCATGAGGCACAATTCGTTAAAAATCGAAAATTTGCAAAAATGAGCCTAGAACCAAAAAATTTCAGGGAAGGGACCCGAGGACATATACGAAACCATGTGCGAAAGAGGAATGCCCAAATAAACGGTATGGTAGCTGAGGGGAGGCAACAAGTGGGTGTAACGCGTAACACGGTGAGCACAATAATGTTCAGAAACCACGGGAGCGGGGGAAGCGAGGTGCGCACTGGTCTTATAAAAGACACGCGGAGTGTAGTCAAGCGGGCTACAGATAAACCAATACGGTGCTCGGAAATAATACAGCGATATATTGCAAATCTAACGCGGTGGAAGAAAAACTTAAAAAAGTATACCTTCAATCTGGTATGGACCGAAAGGGCTGTTAACTCAACACAATATATGTATCTTATAGTAAGCCCAGCATGGTTTGAAATATATTTTAAATGGAAATAAAAATAGATAAAGCTATAAGCGGTAGCATAATTATGACATATTACATAATGAGACACCTCTTGAGATGTGAGGAAAATATTATTAAAACACGAGCGGAAATGCAAACAACCACTTACGGGCCCACTATCATGCTTCTTCATATAATGGCGGAACTCAGCAGAATGAAGTTGAACCCTAAAAAATATTTCCCGGGACCCAGAGTCATAATACACCTAGCCCACAAGAGACCTAAGGCTTGCAAAGGGATAAGTAAGAGCGCCTTGAAATACATGATTCAAAACCCCAAAACGGCATGGCTTTGGGAGAGAACACGGACTCAAACTGCAAAGAAACCCAAAATGAATTTACCTTCAAGAATAATGAAATATAAAACCCACCACAAGAAGGATAACGATACTAAACAATATAATATTTCGGAACCCGAGCAGCTGTTAAGCGGTGGAGCAAGCACCGAAGATAACGCAGTAGTTGAAACCACAATGACCACGGAATCACTCCTTTCAGAAAAGGGGTGGTTAAATGCAACTCATGTTGGTGATGCAATGAAAATACGGGACCCGAGTACCATAGCCCCTATGGACCTTACAGACATGATGCTCAAGATGACAGGGGAGGACCAAAAACTCACACAACTCATTAATAGCAGACTCAAGAAATATGGCCACACACAAATAGGCGTGTGTGACAATATACATTGGCGTCTCATAATGATTCGCTCATCATCACCTGGGAAAATAGAAGCTTACATATATGATCCCTTTGGAGATAAAGCTGAAAGAGAAACCATTAATATGATTGAGGCAGCACTCAAAACCTGGTTAAAAATTTTCATAACCATTACTGAATATAATGAATTCACAACTACCACTAGCAAGGAAACATTTCAAACAGATACATACAACTGTGGCACATGGGTAGCAAAAGCCGCCTTCAGATGGGCACAATGGAACAGAGGCTTGCACCAGACCTCATTTTTCGAGTACCTAAAATCTGATTTATATATTGGGGAGTATGGCAACAAAACGATGCAAAAGGAAATACATAAATACCGATTAGAAATGAGGGAAGAAATAGGGCTGCAGGTAAAGAATACCTGTAACACACTGGAGCTCAAACACTTGGAGCACGCTGGAAATGACGCCGCAATCAGCGGCCCTAATATGACCTTATCTCCCCACCACATCCTCACACGCAGAGGTGCCACAACCAAAAAGCAGATAGAAACTCTGGTAGAAACTTTCAGACTGAAATGGAAGACACACACCACTAATGAAACAATAGTTTCAGAAGCCATCGAATCGCATAGGAAATATCATCACACCTCGAACACGGATAACACCAACATTCAAATTCATCTTCTTGTGGCTAAGGACATATGGTCAACTGCAGTCCACATCATTCCAGAAAGACAGATTATTCACTGTGAGTTTGATACCCCTAACAATAAACACCAGAAAGACATTTCCACACTTTTTCCTCAAGACCTGAGGGTGCACCGCATAACCCTGAAACTGGGAGTACACCCGAATAACATGGGGGTTTTCAATTTTACACTAGCCCACAAAGTCTATCACATCCTGCACAACACCAAATTCTTCTCAGCAGCACAATTGAACAGAGACCTACTATACGAACTTGAAAACCTAAACATTAGAATTCTACCACAAACGGGCAGAGAAGCCAGGATAATCAAACACGAAAATAACAAAGCCATTTCGACCATACGACAATCACTGAGAACTCGCCTTCCGAAAATTGATGCACATCCAACAAAGCCAAATTCTGAGCACAAAGACTGTAAATCCATTCACACTGCTTATAATCACCTTATCTCAGGCAAAGGAAGGCCTTACTGTGAACCCCACACATATGGATACCGCAGGAAACACTCTCATAAACAAAAGAGAATAATCCGTAAAACCAAATGCACAAACAAAATCTTTGATATCGAGAACATTTATGACGCAGATGGCAGATGCATACTACAAAAAGCAAAACACAAAAACGCCATGAGACAGTCAGAAGAAATAGACCGACTCACTAAACTACAACTAGCACAACACTCAAACAATTTGATTATAATGGGTATGAATATGAGAGGCCTCCGACACCACAAAGAAGATAAAGACAGTTTAATCAAGTTAGAAACAATCTGCAATCTTTTAATCGCCGGACGGGCTGATATAATATGTATATCAGAAACCAAGGTAAATACTGAAAACCTTGCATTAATCAAAACCCTAATGACACAAAAAGGAATCCAATTTCGCACGTCTCATGTAAATGAGAGAGCTTCTATTGGTTCCATGATCCTATGGAATCCGAAGAGTTTGCCACTATCCACCTCGGTCACCACAATCGATGGAGATGCAAAGAGAGCAGTAATGACCAAATTTTCAGGAAATAATGGTTTTGAGCTCTACATAGCCAGCGGTTATATGAATGATGCTACATTAGTAGAGGAACAAGTGGAATTATATGACACACTTACTGACTGGGCAGGTAGGTCAGGAAATAATCCAAAAAAGGCCTACGTAGAGATAGGTGACAAAAACTGCACCATTACCCCAAATCAGCGGGTGTCAGGTGGAAATTACATGTCGTATCAAGAACATGTCGAAAAGAATAAGCATCTTTTAACCTATTTCAACAATGACAGATGCTCACTCAATGAACTGATAATGGACCGAAATCCAAACATGGAAATTTTCACACATGTCATATCCAAAAACTCAAAAGCAAAACTCACCCATATCATGGCCAACACAGCTATGGCAGAAATGACCGTTAAAACAGGATGGACGGAGGAAAACCCTTATATCATCTCCGACCACGGGATAGTATGGGCTGAATTTAAGCTCCCTAAAATCGACACCAAACCGCAGATTTCCACCGATACAACTTTGCCAACACCTAGATTTAATGGTGCCAAGGAAACCACACATGATGAGTACCCAGGGTACCCAATTAGAATGACAAACAAAAATAAGGGTACAAAAAGGAAAATAAACAGGAAAGATATTGTAGGACTTCTCGAAGCAAACGGATACAGCACAAACGAACTTGTGCACGCGTGCATCAATAAAAACAAAGCTAGAACCGCTATCAGCACCATTAAGGGAGACACCACTGATCTTGATCTTAAACGGGATAATATCGACGGCAGCCCCATTACAGTGAGTAAGCTCATAGCTAAAAATAAAGAGGCAGACAATATAGAACAATGTCTAAAATGGCACAACAAACCCAAGGAATGGTGGATTCACCTTAATAGCCCATGGCATGCAGCTCACTTACTCTCTAGAGGAAAGGGGATGCCGGAAGGTGGTCTCAACTTAGGCCATAACGACAAAGATAACATCTGGCATATAGGTTCGCCTCACCTTTTAAATAAGAAAGATGTTAATGCCTATCTCAAACGACACCTGTCCTTCAGCTCACTGGAAGTTAAGAAAATCACGAAATCCAACACAGATGAGCACATGACCAGCTGGAATATTCTCCTACAACCCCATATGCCTGCTAAATTCTGGAACCTGTACGGATCTGAGATGCATTCGGAAAAAATAGATTGCACCGCCCATTTATTCCAATACGCTACAGGCTGGGTGTCTTACACTGAAAGACTACATAACACACTCGAAATGGAAAATGGATCGGAAGCAACTAGAAACGGCGGCACTGGGCCCAAGGAAATGCACCCTGACGCGACATGGGATACCCTGCACAAATTGGCACATCAGGCGGCAAGTGACGCCTTTGGCACCAAGAATCTGAACATAGCTGGGAGGTCTGAAAAACCATCAGCAGTATCCAACTATATATACAAATGGCTAAACACAGTACGCCGCATCATCAAATATTTGGACACGAGAACTCATGCAAGCAACATTCCTAAGCAAGCCAAAAAGGCTGCCCGCACGCTACCTTTTGCCTCGCTCAAACCCAAACACAATGAAACGGCAGCCACATGGGGATCACGTCTGCATGAAAATTATGTAATAATCAGAAATGCTTTTCAGAAAAGCAGAGACACTGACATTGAACGACGCAATCTCCGAGAAAAGGAAGCCTTGCAGCATCTTTTCTCAACTAACCTTTCGAGGTTTCTAGACACAGTCATGGGAAAGATGAAACCTACTGAAAAAGGTGCGGCCGCTACCCCAGGTAGTGATGGAAAGATACCTGAGACAAAGACAGAAAGACTAAACACAACACTAGATGAATACAAAAATAAAAAACTATTTTCTACTAACCCGAATGAGCCAGATGAACTCCCACAGTGGCTCATCGACATTCTAAAGGACAGCCCCAAAATCCCCGATACGGCCGCTGCTAGACTACTGACAGAAATCACGCACAAAGAACTCCAACAAGCATACTCGGACTGTGGTATCTCCACAGCACCAGGACCCTCAGGAATGAGATACTCGCAGTGGATCAAGGGCCCAGAAAATTTTCAAGAGGTTACTGTCTCACTCTTTAACCACATTCTTATAACTGGGAAATTTCCAAAGAGTGCAAAATCTGGAGTCATCCTTCCAATCCCTAAAAATCCCTCTGCACCATGTACAATAGATAATTCTAGACCCCTTACAATGTTGGAAACGGGTCTTAAACTATTTAACACAATAATTGCTAACCGTCTCAAAACAATACTTAACACTCACCCCATTCTCTTTCCCATTCAAGATGCGTTTCTTCCGAATAAAAACATAGATGACTCACTTCAAATTCTGAATGAAGTAATTTCGGATGCCAATAGATACGACAAAGACCTTCACGTAGTTTACCTGGACCTCAAACAAGCATTTGACAGAGCTGAATTCTGGATGAGCAATTTAGCGCTGAGAAAGCTGGGACTCCCATCACAAATAATCAACATCATCTCAGACATTACCAATGATGCTTCTAGAATGGTACTCACCGAAGAAGGCCTCACGGATGAATGGTCCCTAGAATGTGGAGTCCCTCAGGGAGAAGTTTTGAGCCCACTTAGGTTTGTAGCCATTATGGACATCCTTGCAATTTGGTTAGCAAAAAGAGCAAACGGTGTAAACCCGACAGGATCCACATATGGATATGAACTGAACTCGGAACGCCATAGACCAGACAAACCAGGAAATAATGTTATTCCTCCCTCCCAAAACCTATTAGAAAAGGACACCACTTTAAATATCTTTGCACGGTTCTTTTGTGATGACATCATTCTCGTGGGGAAAACTAAAGACGAAGTTCAAGACATGCTAGGTGTAGTTAATGAATTTATGAGCTTCATTGGTATTCCCATCAATGTTAAGAAATCCAAATACTCTTACAGAAAGCGTATTAAACCTCAGGGCAAAACAGTAACGCGATATGACCCGTCCGATGATTTACTCATCTCAGGGGGTCACCTGGAGCCCAATACAAATGACCCAAGTCCTTCCATTGATTCGAAATGGATACCCCCTGAGTCCCCAGAATTCCTCGATTTCTCCAACAGCAAAGAGGTAAACAGATATCTCGGAGTATGGTTTGCACTAAATGGGGAATGGGACAAACAGGCGGAAATCCTTATCGACACACTTAAATCTACTCTCACATCCATCCAACTGCAACACATGACTCTACACCAGCTAAGATATGTTATAAATGCGGTTGTAGTTCCGAGGATGGCATACCCCCTTAAAGTTACCTCAGCAATTGCCAACTCCTCAAAGAATGTCGCAATTGAATTAGACAAAATGATAGCTTCGTTTATAATTAAATATCTGGGCTGCCCAGTTGACACCAATCACCAAATAATCTGGACAGCAGTCTGCCAAGGCGGGTACGGTATTGATAGTGTCTTTGATGTTATAACCGCGTCGTGTATCACCGAAACTATGAACACCCTGTGTTCTGCGGATGAACACGAATATTGGCAACACAACCACACGGACCGTATCACTGATCCCCACCTCATCTCACTATACCGTAGAAATAGCAATCTATGGCTTAAAATAATAATTCAAAACATGAACAACGAAATGGGTAAAAATGTTATATCGGGTTTCCCCTTATCGCACTATGCAACCTACAGCCATACTAAAGACAAACGTTTTAACTGGTTTAGGCGTACAGGTCACATTATGGCAAAACTTGGATACGCTATTGACTCTAAAAATTACCCTGAAAATGAAGCGGGTGAAAATACATTAATCACCACCCTTCCCAGACAACTCTACATGTCGAGGAATGTTACCTCCGCAATACAAAAATACAACCTCAAGCACACAGGTTCCTTTCTAACTCCTTGCGGTGGAATGTTAAAAAACTGGCAAGAAAGTAAATGTTTTTTCAGGCTGAATGGCAGTAGACCCCCTGGATGGCTAACCGAAATCGAAAAGGAAATGCTTCAAAACCCCGTAGATTTGGACCCACAGGCTAGATATGTCAAAAAACAATATAGAGACAACATAGTACCCCCCGACACGGGTGAATTTCATTGGAAAGGAAATGGTGACCGAAATTCCATCTCTCTTATTCACATTACCAATATTGACTTAGAGGCCATGTCAATACAATATACAGAATACAGTAACAATGCCATAAACCCTAATGTCTTTGTCAGAATCAAAGGTACCAACAGTCTTCAATACGACTTTGAATATAGCATCACCAATGACGGTTGCATCCTAATTCCAGCAGGTTCTATTTTTGAATATAATGACCATATGGACCCGCCCTCTTCTGTCCTTGCTACAGTTAGTGATATCAACTCACACTATGATTACATCTCAGACAGACAGTATGAAACCATTATTGCCAGAATGAAAAACAAAACTGCGGAGGAAGAAAGTGAATACAGCTGCCCCAGCGACTCGGAAGAAGAATCCACCTCCAACGCCGAAAAGAGCAAACAAATGGAAGACTATGATATGGCAAGCGATGGTTCCCTTTTTGCTGGAAAGAAAACAGCATGCAGTGGGGCAGCATATGCTATAAAAAACTTTGACAACGGGATGCCACTTGTACGGAAGATGAATATCCCCCCCTCAAGAACTTTCTCCGCACAGGGGCTCCTTATCAAGGAGGATATCCAAAACCCGAGTAGCACATCTGCTGAAATTGCGGGACTGCGATTTCTACTCACAGAACAAAAAGAGAAACTCCTCAAATCTGTTACTCCAATGGTACATGCCATTGACTCTATGGCAGCAATATCTGCGGTAGCAAAGGATGGCAGGTCCATGAGTGCTCGGGACAAACTACGTGAAGCTAATCGCAGAGATGTGCAGGCTGTTCGCCTACTGCTAGAAGAACTTGGCTTCTACAGTGAAGGAGACCACAGTAAAATCATCCTTAAATGGATCAGGGGTCACAATAATGACAAAGTCCATGACAGAGTGGACCGTACTGCTAAAAGAGCCTCATTCAGAGGGGGCTGTTTTGACATTTCTCGCTACGACCCTGCCGAGGAACTACCCTTCTCATCATTCTTTTTTGAGGTCCCTATTTTAGGCGATATACGTAGTCACATCAGAAGAATTCAACGACTCTCACACTATCATAATTGGAGAACCCTACAGTCCCAAGGGAAGCATCTGAGAATGCTCAACGAGAATAACACCGCCCCCACCAAAGATATTTCCAAAATGACACCTAAAGCTTTCACCGCTTCTAGAAGTAGAGAACTCCTGGGTCTTCAAGCCTCTCCTGCACGCTTATTTAAACTGGGGAAAATCGGGTCCGAAAACTGCCCCTACTGCCAACAGAATACAAAATGCACCTTCGAACACATCCAACTTGAATGCCCAGGACATAATGATAGTTTATATAATCTTAGAACAACCCAAGATAGGAAGCGCCTTTTTTGTGTCGCGAGGTGTATTTTTTTTGTCGTGTCGCAAACAGATCCGATTATACTCAACATTATACACCGACGGTTCGCAGCTTTTTCAAAAAAAAAACCGACGGTTTGCATATGTTTCTTCCGTAAACTGTAATATTATGTTTACAGTCCATAATCTGCTGTATAATTTCCGTAAATTATCTGTCCGTAAATATCAGTCTTCTTTTTGTCGCTGCGACAATAATGAGCCCCCTACTCATTATTGTCGCACTGCGACAATAATGAGTCCCGTACTCACTTTTGTCGCTCCAGAATATAATTGCTGTGTCGCATGGTGCGACAAAAATAATAGATCATGCGACAAAAATGAAGTGCTACCCCCAAGATATCGAACTAAGGAAAATCATCGCTGAAGAAATCTCAGAAAAACCTAAACTACTAAACCCTGGAAAGGGTACCACATATATCAGAACACAACCATCGAAACTTTTTCCACTTGCTGACCTAAGACAGGAAATGAATGAGGAATTATACTTACACGCTCTCCCGGAAGCTAGCATGTACCGTCCATCAAGTTCAAAAAAGAATACCATTGCCGTGACCGCAAAGCCTGAAGTGGACCATGTTAAGGGAACAATTAAATATCCCGAACTCCAATATGTTCAAAAGAAAGAGTTTTGGAAACTTTTGGCTTGGCACCGCCTTTCCAACAAAGCAGTCCCATGCTCACTTGCGGAGTACTCGAATAGGGCACACGATATCCATGAAGCCCTCAATGCATGTAAGTTTGAATCGGGAGACCCTAAAAACTGCTATGCAATAAGAAGAAGCCTCTTAGATATTTTGGTGGATGACAGAAACCTTGACAAAAACGGCTGTGAACTTTTCTCCAACCCACTAAATGCCCACCCTAGAATTTACTCGAGAAGATGCATACCCACCACTAGAATGAAAAAAGCCCTCAGGCCCTTCTGTTATCATGGGAAAATCGGTTTTGATGGCCTCGCTTGGGATGCCTACGTGGATCCGTTAACAGGCATTGGCAGAATAGTTTACGGAAATCCCCCCTTTGATGGAAAGGATAAGGGCAAATCTTCGGCGGTTATGACTACCTTGGAAATGGGACATAAAGCGGCCAACACTGTACCCGGATTTTCAGGAACATGGATTCTTCCACTGTCTCCCAAAAACCAAAAAAGATGGTTTGATAAAGGATTTAAACTTGTTTTCAGATTCCCGCATAACACTATTCCATTTATCCCACATGGTTATTGGACGGGTGATGACCCCTACGTTCTCCCAGGTGGCGGATGCTATAAGGATGATTTCTCGGATGTCGTTATCATAGCTATAGACAGTGCACCCAGCGATACTCAACCAGCCTTTGACTGGAGGCCTACACAGAAAAAGATTGCTAGATGGTTCCTCAATGTCCTCCCTAAGTCCAGAGTCACGGAGAGGAGACTAGAATACACTGGAGTTAGCCCTGATATTTGGAATGAAGTTCTGAACGAAAGGGACAACGTACTCCCTTCTTCGTTGTGCCCATGGCCCACCCAAGACCCCCCCTATCATCAGAATGGGGCTGAGCATTATTATGGCGGTCACCATGACACGACAATCACCAACGTAGCTTCTAAGCCCTTCATTAGCACCGTGAAATGGCCCAAAGCACTTACACTCATGGGGTACCTCCCTCCTCTTTTCGGTACTGTCCTCAACACGATAGGTGTTCCCCGTGGCAAGATTAAACCTCTCCTTAAAAAACTTTCAAGAATATGTAGGCAACACACCAGAAATAGGCGAGACGTGTTTCTGTTAAACACCCCCACCACCTTAAACACTGACCCGCATACAGTTGACATCTCGAGCAGTGAGACCATGACAGAAACAGAAGCTGTGCAGCAATCAAACGACTTTCTTCAAACCCTTTTGCAGTAATTTTCAAAAGTCTTGCAATATAAGGTGGCTCCCCGTCCTCTAGGGGAGGGGCCCTCCCCCCCTCCCACCACCCCCCTCTCCCCCGCCCACCATGACCCCCTTCCTCAACGTCTCCAAATACCCCCTTAATTCTTCGACTTCCCTCCCCACCGCTCAGATTCAGCCACCCCTCCACTCACCCGGCCATGGCTGCTTCTCCACCTTCTAGAGTTTTTTGCTTAGCACCTAGCTTTTTCTCTAGATGTCACCCTGCTGAAAAGTGGGTTGAGCCCCTTTGTGGGCGCGCTATAGTAGAGGGAGTAGCCCCTAGTGTTTTCACTAGCCTGCTTTGCAGGGTTACCGCACTCTCAGGACTTTGTCCCTTTTGCTAGCGTAAATGTTTTATTATTATATTGATCACTGCAATTGTCATCAGAAGGCGCAACACATATGCGACGATCATTTCGCAAGGAACAGCAGGTTGTGAAATGGAAGTAAGCGTGCTTCTTCCGCCCTGGCATCTCCTTGCATCTCCTTGCATCACCTGGGTACATTCGTATCAGAAAAGGATCGAGTTCGGGTTTTGTACTTGCTATTCACACTGCTAAACCGAATGGTTGTTGATTCCGCCAGGAGTAAACCTAGCAAGCTGCCAACTCCATATCGCATGGACGGCACCTCCCGGTGCACTACAGATCAAAACAATTTGAAATGAAATTGTTATTAACGTTCTTGTTTCCGCCAGGAGTAAACCCAGCAGGCTGCCAACTCCATATCGCATGGAAGGCACCTCCCGGTGTACTACAGATCAAACCAACCTGAAATGAAATTGTTATTAACGTTATTGTTTCCGCCAGGAGTAAACCTAGCAGGCTGCCAACTCCATATCGCATGGAAGGCACATCGCGGTGTGCTACACATCAAAACAAACAAAAACCCAATGTCGCGTCAGCGTACATCACAAATAAACAAACTGATATCTGGCGTCTTTCCAAACTTGCTCTTGTTTCTACGGCGCTTGTTGTCCTCCCATGCGGGTGCTGCCGTCGGGTGCCGCCGTCCAGAAATTACGAGTGCGCAACCCTGGAATCCGGTCTGCGCCGAAATTACCACGGCACTCTGCCAGGGTCAAGGTGCGCTCTACGCCGGCCTCGTCCATCCACCCAACCTCGTAGTTTCGTTTCACCCGGACAGCGGGCACGATTTTAAGATTCATCTCAATCAGCTGCTCCCACGTCCACGACTCCACCGTAAAGTCACCGTGGAAAACGCTGTGGTCAAACCTATCCCGTGCAGAGCTGGCGCGGGTAAACTAGAGGGTGCGCCTGCGCATGACGTGCGTGAGCCGGACGCCCACCAACCCGACCTTGTCTGACCCGACCATACACCATTGCACGACGAGCCAAGAGACATGCCAGTGGTAAACACGCGCACGCTTGGCTCTAGTCGACAACCCTGTTGAGGGGATACCATGGCACCATCGGCCTTACACCGACCTTGTCTACAACTCTACACCCCCCTCCAATTGACGACGGCCACACGACAAACGACTCTCCCTCCCATGACCTCACATCATCCGCCCCTCCCACGAGCTGCGTACACAGGCTGGGTGTGATCCCATACGTGCAGAGCTGGCGCGGGTAAACTAGAGGGTGCGCCTGCGCATGACGTGCGTGAGCCGAACGCCCACCAACCCGACCTTGTCTACAACTCTACACCCCCCTCCAACTGACGACGGCCACACGACAAACGACTCTCCCTCCCATGACCTCACATCATCCGCCCCTCCCACGAGCTGCGTACACAGGCTGGGTGTGATCCCATGCGTGCAGAGCTGGCGCGGGTAAACTAGAGGGTGCGCCTGCGCATGACGTGCGTGAGCCGAACGCCCACCAACCCGACCTTGTCTACAACTCTACACCCCCTCCAACTGACGACGGCCACACGACAAACGACTCTCCCTCCCATGACCTCACATCATCCGCCCCTCCCACGAGCTGCGTACACAGGCTGGGTGTGATCCCATAAGTGCAGAGCTGGCGCGGGTAAACTAGAGGGTGCGCCTACGCATGACGTGCGTGAGCCGAACGCCCACCAACCCGACCTTGTCTACAACTCTACACCCCCCTCCAACTGACGACGGCCACATGACAAACGACTCTCCCTCCCATGACCTCACATCATCCGCCCCTCCCACGAGCTGCGTACACAGGCTGGGTGTGATCCCATAAGTGCAATGCTGGCGCGGGTAAACTAGAGGGTGCGCCTGCGCATGACGTGCGTGAGCCGAGCGCCCACCAACCCGACCTTGTCTACAACTCTACACCCCCCTCCAACTGACGACGGCCACACGACACGACTCTCCCTCCCATGACCTCACATCATCCGCCCCTCCCACGAGCTGCGTACACAGGCTGGGTGTGATCCCATAAGTGCAATGCTGGCGCGGGTAAACTAGAGGGTGCGCCCGCGCATGACGTGCGTGAGCCGAACGCCCACCAACGCGACCTTGTCTACAACTCTACACCCCCCTCCAACTGACGACGGCCACACGACAAACGACTCTCCCTCCCATGACCTCACATCATCCGCCCCTCCCACGACCTGCGTACACAGGCTGGGTGTGATCCCATGCGTGCAGAGCTGGCGCGGGTAAACTAGAGGGTGCGCCTGCGCATGACGTGCGTGAGCCGAACGCCCACCAACTTGACCTTGTCTACAACTCCACACCCCCCTCCAACTGACGACGGCCACACGACAAACGACTCTCCCTCCCAGGACCTCACATCATCCGCCCCTCCCACGAGCTGCGTACACAGGCTGGGTGTGATCCCATGCGTGCAGAGCTGGCGCGGGTAAACTAGAGGGTGCGCCGCGCATGACGTGCGTGAGCCGAACGCCCACCAACCCGACCCTGTCTACAACTCTACACCCCCCTCCAACTGAACGGCCACACGACGAACAACTCTCCCTCCCATGACCTCACATCATCCGCCCCTCCCACGAGCTGCGTACACAGGCTGGGTGTGATCCCATGCGTGCAGAGCTGGCGCGGGTAAACTAGAGGGTGCGCCTGCGCATGACGTGTGTGAGCCGAACGCCCACCAACCCGCCCTTGTCTACAACTCTACACCCCCCTCCAACTGACGACGGCCACACGACAAACGACTCTCCCTCCCATGACCTCACATCATCCGCCCCTCCCACGAGCTGCGTACACAGGCTGGGTGTGATCCCATAAGTGCAATGCTGGCGCGGGTAAACTAAAGGGTGCGCCTGCGCATGACGTGTGTGAGCCGAACGCCCACCAACACACGACAAACGACTCTCCCTCCCATGACCTCACATCATCCGCCCCTCCCACGAGCTGCGTACACAGGCTGGGTGTGATCCCATTCGTGCAGAGCTGGCGCGGGTAAACTAGAGGGTGCGCCTGCGCATGACGTGCGTGAGCCGAACGCCCACCAACCCGACCTTGTCTGATTCGACCATACACCATTGCACGACGAGCCAAGAGACATGCCCGTGGTAAACACGCGCACGCTTGGCTCAAGTCGACAACCCTGTTGAGGGGACACCATGGGCCTTACACCAAAGACGGAGTAAGTTGTAAACACTTTAGTGTCTACGACTTACCCACCACCCGATCCTACACCGGTGGCGGATCAAAGACACAATGAATAGCACGACGAGCCAAAAGACATGCCAGTGGTAAACACGCGCACGCTTGGCTACAAGTCGAGCTATTCATTGTGTCTTTGACTGTCCTTGTTCGATGTCTTTGCTTTTCGGACTCACATTTAAAGATCACGCTAAGAGGGTGCTCTATAGACTTGACAACCTACTCAAACAAAAAATTCAAGATTCCTAATAGATCCATGCAATTGTCATTAGAAGGCGAAATGTTGTCACGGGGATCATGGCCACCATGAATGCTACTATGGCACGTGCCCCTTTAAGGACAACGATTCCTACAAATCAAGTGAGTCACTAACCACTTGAATAATACGTGACTACGGATTCCTACAAATCAAGTGAGTCGCTAACCACTTGAATAATACGTGACTACGCATGTCAAAAGAACTTCGAAAGCAAAGGAGAAAGAAAGACGCATCGGACACACAAGTGCGATATGGAAGAGCGAGTATGGGGAACACGTCCGTATGCAAATTTCGCAAACTGTTATTGTTTTTGCCTAAAGTTGTTACCTTCTCATTATGACTTTCATGAGAGGCTTCAAGAATGCTTGGCACTACATGAGAGATCCACGGTTTTGGCACTGCACAAGAGTTCAGGCATGGCTAGCACAACTTCGGGTGAGTAACACGCAAGTTCTCAAAGTTTGAAAGGAGAAGGCTCTCTCCATTCATGCACACATAAAAAATTGTTACTAGTTTTTCAAGGGATAACAACTCCATAAAAAGGTTGCAAAGCTTCCATTTCGAAAGAAGGTTCGTTCCTCGTCATTCCCATCCACAGGATGGATACCTTCTGCAAAAATAGATCGTCTACATATCTACAAAGAGCCTGGTCAACAGGTTCGCATGCGTTGCTACATACCTCGAAATCGCGGCAACATTCACGAAGGGCACCTGGTGGCACCCCAAACAAAAGCTTTCAGCTTTCGCCTCCAAACAAAAGGGGTACGAGAAAGATAACGCACCTTTAATGTGTGGCACCTCGGACTTGCACCGAGATCTCCAAACCAAGATGGTTTGGTGCTCTACCTTTGAGCTAATGCCACAAAATTCTGTTGGGTTTGAAGATTTTCTGTACCCAAGTAAGGTGGGGTTCCTAGGTGACAACACATCTTTTCAAAGAAAAACTCAAACGCAAATGTAAAACGTACCACCTGTCCTAGTTTTTCACGGGGAACTTCGTCGTGAAGTTAAAATCCACGTCCGGTCAACCGTCGTTCCGGAAAACGCACCTCTGCAAAAACTGTGACCAAAGGCATGACCTACCCAAGGGAATACGCAACTTTCGGAAAAAATGTCCGATGAACGCAAATGAAAACGCAATTCGGGGTAGTTCTTCGCAAGGAAAGCGCCTGTTGCGTCACAATTGCCGGCAGGTTTCTCGTTTTCCCGCCAGCAAAAGGTCTGCGAATCTTGGCAGAAAATAAAAGAAGGCTTTCGCCTCCAAACAAAAGGGGTACGAGAAAGATAGCGCACCTTTAATGTGTGGCACCTCGGACTTGCACCGAGATCTCCAAACCAAGATGGTTTGGTGCTCTACCTTTGAGCTAATGCCACAAAATTCTGTTGGGTTTGAAGATTTTCTGTACCCAAGTAAGGTGGGGTTCCTAGGTGACAACACATCTTTTCAAAGAAAAACTCAAACGCAAATGTAAAACGTACCATATGTCCTAATTTTTCACGGGGAACTTCGTCGTGAAGTTAGAATTCACGTCCGGTCAACCGTCGTTCCGGAAAACGCACCTCTGCAAAAACTGTGACCAAAGGCATGACCTACCCAAGGGAATACGCAACTTTCGGCAAAATTGTCCGATGAACGCAAATGAAAACGCAATTCGGGGTAGTTCTTCGCAAGGAAAGCGCCTGTTGCGTCACAATTGCCGGCGGATTCTCGTTTTCCCGCCAGCAAAAGGTCTGCGAATCTTGGCAGAAAATAAAAGAAGGCTTTCGCCTCCAAACAAAAGGGGTACGAGAAAGATAGCGCACCTTTAATGTGTGGCACCTCGGACTTGCACCGAGACCTCCAAACCAAGATGGTTTGGTGCTCTACCTTTGAGCTAGTGCCACAAAATTCTGTTGGGTTTGAAGATTTTCTGTACCCAAGTAAGGTGGGGTTCCTAGGTGACAACACACCTACTTTGCCTCTTCGAAGAAAGACCGCTGTCTCCCGTTTTCTCCATTGCAGCTTGCTGCTTTTTTTTTTAACTCTCTTGCGAGAGTCAGCCGCTCGTTTTCAAATCGTAAAGAACTTCAAGTCAAACACGACTTGGTGTGGCGCAGGCAACAGGCGGGATATCTCGCCTTGCATATCATCATCGTGCGCAATCGATCGCAAGCGCCATCGACTCGTCGTGATGACGGCCATGGCCATGCATGCGATTTCGCTATCTTATTATCTTAGTTTATATTCATGCACTCATCACCTGCTTGCCATGGAATTTCTATCATTTATACCGCGACTGTATGCCTTCCCCCATGTTCTCGCAATTTATACACGTCGATTAGCCTTTCTTTAAATTTATACAAGCGTTTAGGCTCTCGATCTCAGATTCTCGCCTGTCTCCGCGGCTTTTAGGGGCTTTTAGGGGCGTGTTTAGGACACCAAATCCCAATTACCCAGCTTAAGGAGGCATTTTGACACTTTAGGACCATTCTCGATTTTTTAGTAAAACTTAGTGAATTTTAGTTAGAATCCTTGTTCAAGTGAAAGGATAGAAAATAGTATGTGATATATGCACTTGTTGTAGAAGTAGGCTTGAATAGGTTAATTTTCGGTATAATAACAAGATTTACGCGTTTAACGAATAACATAACCTGTGATCCAATTTGAGGTTTTAACACCCCTAGGACTTTTTGTTGTACCTAAAGCTTTTGTACATACATATATAATAACGTTAGCACTCACATATTACCAATAAGCACGCTTCAAACACGTTTTGGGTGCCAATACGCTCAAACCCTAAGTCATAAGTCAGTCACCCCCCTTAGTTGTCCATGTGCTGCACACCAAATGCATTTGATTGAGCCAAAATGGACTTCGCCATCGTTTCTATCAACATCAAATTAGGTAAAATATATATTAACATCACTACAATACATTGGAGATTTTCGCGGGCAATACCCAAACTCCCAACTTGGTCATTTCGACCCCCTTGGCTGGGGTGCCATGTGAGGCATCATCATTCTTCTCTGCAGCGGACGGCCTTCATCCCCGGCTATAGGTAAGTGGCATAGAGTGGTACATTCATTCCCGGGGGGCGATGCAACAGCTTGCATTCTTTTGCCGTTAATTGCACAAGAACAGCCGTTACAAGGCTTGCACAAACTAGTGGTGGTTGCAACCGGGATGGACGAGGGTGCTGTGGAGCTCGGGATACCTTGGGGGGCTCGGCGTCGGCAGGTGCCGCCAAAGGTGCGGCATTCACGGCCACTGGCGCAACACCTTGCCCCTGCAAGAAATGCCTCTCAATAACGACATGCCCCCGGTTGGCGCTTGGCGGTCGGTCTCTCAGGGCACGAGCTACACAAGTTTGCCCATTATGCCGATGCACACAAACAGTACAGGAGCAACAAGGGGGGTTTTTAAAGACCGACGCAAGCCTCCCGGGAACCATATATGCCCCCGGTCAGCCGCAAAGTCCAACCCGTAAAAGCTCTACGCCTTACCCACCCGCCAGATCCATCCACCGGTTGCACCTCGCCGCCACGTTGCACGCCCGGCCCGTTGGCGGTCTGCGCACGGGCTACACAAGTTTGCCTATTATGCCGATGCCCACAAAGAGTACAGGAACAACACGGGGGTTTTTAAGACCACACTGTAAGCCTCCCGGGAACCATATGCCCCCGGTCAGCCGCAAAGGCCAACCCGTATGCGCGCTACGCCCATCAACCCACCCGCCAGATCTACCGGTTGCATATCGCCGCCACGTTGCACGCCCGGCCCGTTGGCGGTCTGCGCACGGGCTACATAAGTTTGCCCATTATGCCGATGCCCACAAAGAGTACAGGAGCAACAAGGGTTTTTTCTAAAGACCACACAAAGCCTTACCCACCCGCCAGATCCACCGGTTGCACCTCGCCGCCACGTTGCACGCCCGGCCCGTTGGCGGTCTGCGCACGGGCTACACAAGTTTGCCCATTATGCCGATGCCCACAAAGAGTACAGGAGCAACACGGGGTTTTTTAAGATCGACGCAAGCCTCCAGGGAACCATATGCCCCCGGTCAGCCGCAAAGGCCAACCCGTATGCGCGCAACGCCCAACCCACCCGCCAGATCTACCGCTTTCAACTCGCCGCCACGTTGCACGCCCGGCCCGTTGGCGGTCTGCGCACGGGCTACACAAGTTTGCCCATTATGCCGATGCCCACAAAGAGTACAGGAGCAACACGGGGTTTTTTAAGATCGACGCAAGCCTCCAGGGAACCATATGCCCCCGGTCAGCCGCAAAGGCCAACCCGTATGCGCGCAACGCCCAACCCACCCGCCAGATCTACCGCTTTCAACTCGCCGCCACGTTGCACGCCCGGCCCGTTGGCGGTCTGCGCACGGGCTACACAAGTTTGCCCATTATGCCGATGCAAACAGGGTTGGTTTTTCCCCCAGCGCAAACCAGTGATCACAGTGGCGAGGACCGTGGTTGGGCGGCTAACCTGAATTTGTGCCCCGCCGGCCGGATTCACCTCTCCCACTCCAGATGCCTGCGCGAAAAAAGAAACTGGTGAACAAACAAGTCGCCTATGGGAAACAATATGCCCCCACAGACGAGTGTGTAGACAAGGCTTTTGTAAAGCCTCCTGGGAACGATATGCCCCCAGTCAGCTTTTACGTGCACGCCTTAGCTCGCCATATTTTCAAGGGCATGCATGCCAGTTTTGGGCAAACCGCTGCAAGCCTCGCGGGAACGATATGCCCCCGGTTAGCCGCAAGGCCACCCGATATGCGGCATAGACAAAACCTTTCCGCTTGCAACTCGCCGCCGCGTTGCACGCCCGGCCCGTTGGCGGTCTACGCACGGGCTACACAAGTTTGCACGCATGCTTCTGCAAGGAGTGTGAATTTGGGCACGAGGGGGCTTTTTGGACCTGCGCGGCTGATTTGCGGCGGCCACCATGGCCGCGCCGCGTATCCCGCCAGCCATCTACACGAACCAACCTTCAACCTCACGAAAATTCCTTATTAACAAAAAACAACAAATGTCATGTACTTACCAGGTTTCCGCTGGTTTTTGGTTGCTTGTTCATGTTTGAAAACAAACCAGCCCGTATTCAGTCACCAATGACATACATCTGCCACTCAGGGCGTGCCGGAAGTCCACGAAAACATGCAAAATATTACTTACCTTTTAAATAGCAAACGTCGACGTTTGCAATTTCGCCTTCAAAACAAATTTTAAAATTATATTTTTGAACCGCAAACTGCTTGCAGGTCCAAGAGATACAATATTGCTGATGATGCTCCACGAACAACAATCTCGCGAATATGTATCCCGCCCATTCTCCCTCGGTCCCTAGTCCCTTCGTTCGTTCCGCAGCGATAATAAGTCATCAATATCGAGACCTGCCTCCCACACACAGCCAGTATAATTTAAAACCGCATTTTTTATACGCAGATTAACACACTTAGCCTCGATTAACAGATGCACCCTTCCATTAACACTCCTGAACTGTCCCATTAATACTCCCTCGCCAACGGTTAACACTTTCTTCACACCTCATTAACACGTTTCCGCCTATAATATAACCCATAATGAAAATTTTCGCGTATTAGCACTTGATTAACACCCAGTTTCCACATTAACACTATTTAACACTCGATTACCATTTTTTAACACATCATTAACCATTTCAAACACAAATCCTTCTTAGTGTGTACGTGCAAGGTAGGATGGCGCGCCAGTTTTTAGAGTTCTGTGCCCGCTACTACTTCGGATGTAGAGCGCGCCTTCTCTAAGGTCCATGCATTCCGACTTAAGGAGTTGCTTGAGTGAAGGCACGATAGAGCTTTCTATGATGGCATGTCTGAACACTGTAGAGTTGTAGACACATTATATAGTATCAATATTCATTTTTTTCATTATTGCCCTTGTTTTTTGCCTTCCCGTGACCTGCACTAAAGCCATATTGATATATCAACATATCAATATGTGCTAAATAGTGGTCACTTATTGTTATTTATTGATATGCAAAACACACTTATTCATATCGATCGATAAACGGTATTTCATTTTAACCCCTTAGTTGCGGTTGGAATTATTTGCAAAAATATGTGGTTTGGGGACAATTCAAAGTATTGCGTGATCATGGCCGCATGCACGCATGCGACATCATGTATGTTATAGGAGACCATCAAATAAGCCACAACGAATCATGGTATAGCTATATCTATCGTATATCTCGAGATATATGGATTATCCAACCAAAATTTTGAGTATTTTGAGCATAGAAATTACGCATACGTCTTGTGTACGATGCGTGACTGCAGTCTTATTGACTTGTATCATGGTAAAATATCGCGGAAATTAACATGTTAGACTATCCCTAATCCATAGTACGCATTAATACCGCCCAATGTGCCAAAAAATACCAAAAATGGCAAAAAAAAACACCGAAAAAACACTTGGATTCAAATGTTTTCCTCACTTAAGAAATGTTTTCCATACTTAAGCTAAAACTCAGGTGATTTTGCTCATAAAATGAGACTATGTGGTGATATAATACCCCATGTTGCATGCGAGACTGGCGTTGGGATCCATTTCTATCGTATATTTCCACATGGCCACGTATATGCTTACCAATACGGGATGTTTATGGCTTGGTTAGCTACTTTTCAAAGCCAAATTTAAGCGCAAAATGACACAAATAGACAAATTTGGGTTTGGAAATACTAACACGTGAGAGATATATCGCACTAGTATATGTGCTATACTATTGGTTAACCTGTAGCCATATATCATGAGTGCACCCACAAACCTTACAATATTCGATGTGCCAACCGCACATATGCAGTTTCATGGTAAGCCACGCTCTCATTTTCGAGGCCTTGTTGAGAATTCTCAACGTGTCGCAGCTAAGGGGTTAAAAAGTATTGTTATTGATTGATTTCGGGACACCGTGCATATTCATATCGATCGATATGTACGAGTCACTTATTCATATTGATTGATATTAATTCGAAACTTATCGAAAACTATCGATACGGCCAAAAAACCTCGATACCATGCCTTGTTTTACCCAGCACTTCTTTCCTCGATACAGCCTCTGCCAACCAGTCCTGGTCTTGTGAGTCTGCTGAGAACTCTGAACCTTCCACATTCCATATATAATATATATAAAAATTCCCCTTGGCAACCCTCGTTCCCCCAAATTTTGCATCTCGCCATTCCTCACACGACGACACACGCGACGCAAACATCACACTCAACTATCACCAGCACACCAACAACGCACCATCCCTCACGTCACATCCCGCAGTTCATAATCGCGACAACGAGCTGCTTTCCATCGCTCTCTGTCGAGAATCGCGCGATCGGCCGCGCAGCGCCCGAAGCTCGTAACCTCTGGCGTGCGAGAGCAGTACTGTAGTATGAACTGTGTATAAGTAAAAAGATAGTTGACATTCCAACGTCACCAACATCGTTACCCTTGTCAACGGGCGTGTGCTTGTCCCCAAAGTTTCTCCGAGCGCGGCCGCTGCGCGGCCTGCGACACGAGGTACACAGTACAACACAACACCGTCGATCGGAGAGCGGGCTCGGAGAAATGTTATGGACCCCCGAATGATACAAACCCTAAATGTACCCTAATTACCCTGGTCCTAAAACATATAAAACCGATAACGAGCATAGGCGTTATCTGAAAATCTCCAAAGTCGATGTGTATAAAGTGAAAATAAAGTGAAATAAGCGTTGCTTTCTTAGGCCGTCCATATAACATTGTCTTGTCTGTATGATTGTATAAGAGGTAGTCATGGTTGTCAAGT
This sequence comes from Cymbomonas tetramitiformis, assembly GCA_001247695.2. Lineage (NCBI taxonomy): Eukaryota > Viridiplantae > Chlorophyta > Pyramimonadophyceae > Pyramimonadales > Pyramimonadaceae > Cymbomonas > Cymbomonas tetramitiformis. Next base: position 10,055 of record LGRX02030890.1, on the reverse strand, counting down.
CAGACGACATGTTGTGGATTGTGCCTACTAGTAGTAGCCATAACTAGCTTGTCGCTCGCACGTCATCGACCGATCCATCGACTGATCGTAGGGCAACACCGCTCTCAAAGCTCAAATGGTACTTTTTGCCACGTCACTTAATAGTCTTGCCACGCCACTTTGTAGTTTTGAGACCTCAACGCTGCGTTGCGCTGCATATATGACATATCATATCATGCCATATCATGGTCATGGTCATAACATTGTCATATCATATCCTATCATGTGATGTCATGGATCCGTGTCATCACCCATCATCGCGGTCGTGTCGCGGACTCGGTTAACCTCGATATTCGATGATGGCATCGTCACACCGCGCCTGCGCCTCGGATCTGTGCACGATCGACGGTGATCGTCTGTCATAAATACAATCGATCCTCTGTATCGATCGTGAAAAATAAAAAACCAATAAAAAACTTTTGAAGCTATTTTCCAAGCCCGATCTCAGTTTTCGATCGTCTGTGACTTTATGAGATTGCATCCGATCGGACACCTACTATTTAGATCTCCAAGATCGGTAATTCGAGCTCGGAAATCTACCCAAAGTTCAATTCTCAGGACATATTAGGTTCATTTGTTATTTTCAGGATTGCGTACGCACCTCTTGCCTGCCAGTCCCTCCTGCGTGTTGTTGGCTACTGCCCAGTGGTACTAGTCATAGTACCAGAATCGAATTTGGTACTATCACAAGTACCAAAACGCTAGAATTTCTTTTGATGTCCTCCTCCATGCTGATGGTGATATCCATGATATACCATTACCTTAACGACCCAAACTGAGTTGTATTATGCCCCATTATTGGTCCATAGGTTACGTGTAGCCCTCCCAGTGGATGCATATCGCCAACAAGGTGGAGTTTTGTGTTACACAATGGTGTCTCACTTGTCTTCGAAATCATGGCGCTACTTTCGGATTTCTTTTTGAACAGACTTGGGATTCTATTCAACCCAGCGATGGCTCAAATTGAAGCTGTATAACATGGCCAATGATGGATGTGAGCATGGGGCAGTTGGCATACTGCCCGTCGCTGAAACTGCGACATGCTAAACATCCCATCTCCACCAAATGGTCCAACTCAAGATTCCTTAAGTATGAGGGCTATCGTCGATTTTGGAGCCTAGTCGTGGCACTAAAGCTACGAAATAAGTATATTATAACGTCGGATCGCCTCACCAGCGTTTATGATATCAAAAGTAAACCCATATATCGATTTTTCAAGACCTTTACATGCATGAGCAGTTGCCGTAATTAGACTCTACACATGGAACTTAAGTACGAAACCGCTCCCGATATTACTACAAAAAATGCTGAGAGGCCATTTTATCACACCCTTGGATGTTATCGAATCCCAATACTGGCGTTAAAGACGTTCAAATGGCACAACGCATGACGACCACTTAGGATACATCCCAATAATGAAATTTGACATCATGCATGCCACCTCGTGGCCACATAGCGTGCCCTTTTAAGTCACCGCGCGCTTGGTACTTGTGACAGTACCAGAAAATTTAATTAATTTTATGGCGTTACACCCCCCAAAAGCACCAGGGAACATATCAACCTCCTATGGCCGGTCTGTGGCCGTACGATGAAGGCTGTGGCCGAGGTTTGGCCGAGGGTGTTTTTGCTTGTTGGCCGAGACGAATTATGTAAAATTTTGAAAATTTTCCCGAAATTGTGCGATTTTTATGATATTGTCATACTTAAAATTAAAATTTTGCGCCTGCGGCGGGCAATTTTAGATTTTGGCCGAGATGGCCGAAACTTGGCGGATGGAAATTTTGAGTGTTGGTCGTACGACATTAAAGTTTGATATGTTCCCTGAAAAGCACACCGCACATACACATACCTAAAGTTCACGAGAGTACATTTCGGCATCAATAACAATTCAAAAGGGTCCTAAATGATTTTTCAAAACCTTCATGGGACTCATACACCCCATCTAGTGCCCATTGTTGGATATACCCCTAGGACTCGGGATATATACACTCAGTGATAGGTTTTCTCAGAAAAGTAATAAAGTTGATAAGTTAACCCGATATAACGGGCATAAACAGTTAGGGTTCGGGTTCGGGTGACAGTCATACACACTACTATAGGAAGAGTCACAAAGCAAGCGGTGTGAAGCCTGTTCCAGCACACCACCTAGTGTGGTGACTGGCTAGCCGAAGATGAAACCTGTGAACAAACACCATCTACAGCGGTGGAAATTTGGGCTCTAAGGGAAGGCCTGTCCTTTCTGGCAGGGCGGTTCCCAGTCAAGAGTTGTAAATCCGAAACCGGTCCGTGATCGGACCCCTCTGCACATACAGCTACGGTCAATCTCGCTGTGCAGGAGCGGCATGATTAACTTCCTAGCCACTAGTTGGCGGTGGCACTGTCGTGCCGTTCCGCAGCACAGTCATGGTGCCGCGAATTGAAGATGTCGATGCCGTGATTGAATCATTCGTAGAGCTCCAGAAGAAATCTGAAAGGTCTCGATCGTCGTGCGAGGGATCTTCCCCGTCCTCCTCGTCAGTAGTTGTGCCCGGTGAGTAGTCCGGTGACGGTGGTGCATCCCAATGCAGCGGTGGAGGGGGCGGGTGTACCGGGATGTAAAGCCCGATCGGTGCATTGTGAAGGCCTTGCCGAGCACGGTGCCGGCCGTGTCGGCGCGGTGGAATAGCAACCGGTGTCGCAGAAGTGAATGCAGGCTCGCTGGTGGCCGCCTCGGTAGCCCCTCATTTGTGTCGCACGGGGTATTTTATTTGTCGTGTCGCAAAAGATTCGTTTATATTAACGACGCTTCGCAGCTTTTTCAGAAATATGCTGTTTTTCATTTCGTTTCCCTTAAAGGAGCGAAACAGGTTTCCTGGAAAAAAGTGACATCAACAGGCCACACCGCAGGAGCTGTCCCTCAAAAATTATGCCGTTGGAAATTTTTCGAAAATTTTCTGCCCATGTCAGCAGTCCTACCCCGGATTGTGTCGAGCGCTCGCGCTTTACCGGCCAATCATGATACGATAGCATCTCAGCAGTCCTACCCCGGATTGTTTCGACCGTTCGGTCGTAACCGACAACGAGAGAAACGTTTAACAATTCAAAATTATACCACGAAGATATATATACTGTTTTCCATCCATGCCAGCAGTCCTACCATGAATGTGTCGAGCGCTCGCGTTATACCGACCAATCATGATACGATAGCATCTCAGCAGTCCTACCTTGGATTGTTTCGACCGTTCGGTCGTAACCGACAACGAGAGACACGGGTAACAATTCCATATTTTACCCCGAAGATATGTGGAATTTACAATTATGAATTTGTCGCAAAACTGCTCTAATAACAGGTTTACCGATCTCGGCAGTCCTACCTTGGATTGTTTCGACCGTTCGGTCGTAACCGACAACGAGAGATACGGGTAACAATTCCATATTTTACCCCGAAGATATGCGGAATTTACAATTATTTACGCATCTCGTCATTCAAGATCATCTCACCACTCCTATCGGCGGCGCGGCCCGGACAAAAGTGGATATGGTATGATCCTGGTCGGCAACGTTTTCATTTTTCTCCAAGCTCTTATCTTGCGCCTACCTGCTCGCTGTCTCAGCGCGCGGCTTGTGTTTTTGTTTGATTAATGAGTTTTGCGCGCTACTTTTCTTTAGCGATATTTCATATCGACCATGTTTTCGTGTGCATGCGTGGAACCCGGCGGGGGGGCGTTCCTGCGATGTTCTCACATGAGCCGCATCCCACCAGCAGCCCATCCTGCGATACATGGATGATTGGAGGCCGTCGGGCGTCTTTGCATCCCGCCTGACGGTTTGGGTTCAATTTTCAACAGGAATTCTTCCTTCCTGAGCAGCGCTCTGTTTTTTTGCAGGTTTATGCTGTGCCTTTTCTGAAGGCGCCAGCAACGGCCATAGTGTATAATTCATGCTGTGCCTTTTCTGAAGCCGCCAGCAACGTTCCTGGCGGCATCTTTCCCTCTGGCCCTACTAAGCTGAAGGGGTGCTTGGAGACCGGCGGGATTCTCCGACGGGTTGGGTTCGATTCCCAACGTCTTTACTAACCAGCGTTTCGTTTTTTGCAGGTTTTGTTTTTTACGCCGAGCATCCTTTTATGCCGCCAGCAGAGTGCTCGCGGCATCCTGTGACTTCCAGCTCTGTTTAGGTTTCGCCGATATTAATGTTCAGAATTTTAGATTTTCCACCCACTGTTCCGCTGCTGTTTTCAAAACGTCTATTTTGTACGTAGACGCCCACCCGAGGGTGAAATGCGGACAGCAGTTGGCTGTCGGTATTGGGTTCGATCCCCAACGTCCTGACTGATTCGCTGTTCGTGTGCTGCAGGAAACGTTTTGGTTCTGAAGATTTTGGAACGTGCGCTGTGCTCTAGTTTCCTAGTTTAGATTTTCATATCGCCCTCGGGTAGTTGAATCCTTGTATTAGAAACTAGCAGCCTAGTAGTAATAAGTATTTATGCTAATATTTTTTAAGAGAGTAATCGGTTTTTCTCTTAGTATCTTTATCCATCTGAAATGCTTGCTTGCTTGCTACTCATGTATGCCTCGTGCTATATGAATGTCCCCAAGTGATCGTATAATACACCCGTGTTTTATGTAATATTCGCGGTACTACTCGTTCAGTAATTTCGTTTTTCAAGTCATAATCGCGGTACTATTCGGTTGTGTTCCCCCTAGCTTAATTTCATTTTCGGAAAATTTCTGTGAATTTTCACGACAGAAATGAGCGTGGTCCTCATGCTTGTCGCACCTGCGACAGATATGAGCCCCCGGCTCATTTCTGTCGCACGGTATAATTCCAGTCTGTCTTGCGACACGACAAATAAAATACCCGGTGCGACAAATTTGAAGTGCTACCGGCCGCCTCGGCAGCACCACCGACCCCCACCAGGCCGGTGTGGTCCGGTGCACATGCCTCGCCAAGAGTGGCAGCCGAGATTGGCGCCGCGGTGGCGCAAACACAGAAGAGAGCACACACCATCACCGCAATCGCCGAAGAGCGGCCAAACCCCCAAGGCGGTGCACCGCATCCCCGACGAGATGATAGAGGCTGCGGGACCGCATCCTCACCGTCAATAGGGTCATACCCAGCTGCAGACCCGTCCGCGTCGCCGTCGCAAGAGTCGGTCTCCGACTCGGCGTGCATGTACCGCATCGCGAAGTCCTTGCCCGCAGCCGTGATCGAGAGTCCCCCCATCCGCGCGATCCGGTCCGCAAAGCAGAGGTCGGGCTCGTGCGCGTGCATGGGGTCCACCGGCATCATGTCACCGGCGTCGGACGCCTCTGACTCGTCCGGGTAAACATGCGTGATTGCCGCCGGCGGTGGCGCCGGCGGTGCGTCCTCGTGGACATGCGTGCAAGCGGCAGCCGAGATCCCGCTCCCGACACCACCGACCGTGAAGCCGCCCATGTGGGTGGCAGGCTGGCAGTAGGGCAGGAACTCTTGCAACGCACCGCCTTCTCGCTCCGGCTCGATCCCGAAGGAACACGCCGAAACGCCGTCGAGCATCTCCGGCTTGCCCCCCGCCAGAAGGCAGAGCGCATCGAACCGCTCACCGTCGTGCTCGTCCATGACCGTCTGAAACTGCTCCGCCAGCAAGTCGTTCTCGATATCACCGAGGGAGTCAGAAGCTGTGGAAGCTTCCCCCAGCGCCGTGCTTGCCGCCGTTCGGGCAGTCGCGGTGCCAGTGGCGGGCCTCGTCCTTCTTGCACGTCGGATTCTGGCAGAAGGGAATGAAGTCGCCGCTGCCTTTGTGAAAGGCAACGCGCTTCCTCACCTGCGACTGCTGCCAGTTTCCCCCCGTCGGGAGGTCACCTGCCGCAAAACGAACACCGGAGCCGCCTCCCCCGTTGCCGATCTTGTTCTTGTCCGCCCGCGGGGTAAAACCCCGCCCGTTGACCTTGTCCGTGAGGACCTTCAGCTGCCGCTTCACGTCGAGGATGATGGCCGTGAGGTCGGACAGCTGCGAGGTGTCGCCGTCAGTGGCCACGGCCGCTGCGGACAGGGTGAACGAGGCAGTGTGCGTACCGGCTGCGACGTGTCGGGCGTAGCACTCGAGGACCCATTGTTGAATGGTGAGGAGGTCCACGGCCGCCCGCTGCTGGTGCGTGAAGAGCCGTGACACCACCGGCGCGTAGAACCCAGGGTCCAGCGCCGCGAGGAACAGCTCCTTCACCTCGTCATCGTCGAGAGTGTTGCGCCTCTTGGCAGACCGTAAGGCCGCGTTGAAGTCCGTGATGGATTCGGACGGGTCGGTGTGGGCCTTAAAACGGACGCCAAGTAGGTCCGATGTCCCCTGGAAGGGTGCACCGGAGTCCAGCAGACGCCGTGCGAGCTCCAGCAGGGCCCGCTTGCCGTCCAGAGGGTGCAAGGTCGCAGACGCCTCGAGCCAGTCACCCGCTGGAGAGGCGGGAGACACGATGAGCTCGAGAGTTGAGAAGAGGAGCTTGTTGGCCTCGGGCCGCACGGCCAACGTGGAGTCCTCCAAGTCGAACATAGGAGGGGCAAACAGCGCGTCCTCGGCCTCGAATGCCTCCTGGAGAGCAGGCACTGCGAGGAAGACAGATACGCTGTCCGGCTAAGCTCGCTAGGAGACAAACTGATAATCATATAACTTGTGTCTGACCGAAGCTTTATGCTCTCGGAAACCCAGACAGTGAAACGATGACTGTACTACTGTACTGTACTACTGTACAGTACAGTGCTAGGATGTCACGGACACGAGACGGAAGCAGGGTCAGGCTAGGGGCTAGTCAGAGCCCATAATAACTAAGCCTAAACCCGAAGTCCAGCACACCACCCGTGGGTGTGACTACCTAGCAAGGCAGGTACAGGGTATACAGCCACGTGATAATAAACAAACACCTACGTGCAACTCGGTGGAAACCGATCACTTCTAGCTGGGTGCCGGGGTCTTGACCCGGTCATCCCACTACTGGGCTAAAGCTAATCAAGCTGCCAGGATGATTGACTAGAAACTCAGCCACTTTGAAGCTGGTCAGCAGAGCTGAGTTCAGCGGTTGGGATGTAGAAACAGAGTAATCCCGAAGTGAATTGTAGACTGTCTTTCCGAAATTGAGCACCACCAGGCCCAAGTGGGCAAGGCGGTTCCACAGCAGAAAGTAAATCAACTGAAGAACCCATACAAGCAGATCCCCATGGCGGTTTGAACATTGAAGAAAGAGATAAAAGAACTCGATCGTCAGGCGGCCAACCACGGATGCCCAGACACTAGAACAAGGTTTTCGCTTAAGTTTGCTTAAGTTTGCTTAACTTTTCTTAAGTTTTCTTATCTTTTCTTAAGTCCATGAAAATTATACCGCGTGTCATGTTTTATACAATTCGGTCATCAGCTGGCCTTCAGAATGCCCGTGGATGTATCAACGAGGACGCGAGCGAGTACGTCAGAGCAAAAGATAAGAAAAGTCGAGTGAAAACCGTGTCCTGGTGGGTCCTGGGGGACTCGAATAATTATACACAAGAAAACTTAAGCCAAAACCGTGCTCTGGTGACTGAAGAAAATATAAATTGGGTGGTGGGGGACTGGAAGCAATTATACACAAGAAAATGTCCGCCTGGATCTCCCCCTGCTGTACACCTACATGTAGTCAACACCCTCGCGACGACTTGTGTCACGAGAATTTGAAAAAACCTCACCCGACCGTCAAGCTCTGACGAAGCGAAGGGGAATAAGCGAAGGGAATTTCGCGGAGAGTCGAATCTAAAACTGGACTTGTGAGCGGGCGTGTCTCCTCTCCACGGTACAGTCGAGTGAAAGAGAGAAATTACAGGCGTGAGATATCCACTTGAAACCTGAGTGTATAGTGATAACGGGTTACCTTCCCTATTCTCATATCTGTGCTGTCTCCGTCAAGTTGTGCGCTACTTTGGTGCTCTCGACTGATCGGGGGACTCTGTCTTGTTGACTGGCAACATTGTAGTGAACTCCGCCAAAACACTTTGCGACCGCTCCCAAGACGTGCAAATATCACAAAAGCGCCTAAATCTTGGGTGAACCTTCGGCACTGAAGGAAGCATCCTCTGAACTTTCTGTGATCCTGGACGCGTGAAACGGCCTGCTTATTTCACACTTTTCCAAACAATTCACAGAGAGAACAGACGCGGTGCTAAAATGCTGCGGAGGAAAAAAGTGCCCGGGCCGCCTCAAGATGTGACCGGTGGTCCTCCCATTCAACGTGGCCCCTTCGACTTCTCCAAGTTTTCGACCGCAACGCAACCTGATTCTGGAAGCCAAGAAAACGTCCAGCAGCAGAATAATCAGAACGCATTCCAGGTGTGCCTTCTCGCACAGTCACACTTTACTACACTGGTCCATCCCCCAAATCGCTCCTCTCCCATCGTATTCCGCGTGTTTGGGCACTGAAGGCTATCGTGGAGCACTCAGAATGCCTGGAATTTCTGCTTGTGCTCGTTCTGTGACGCTCCGACGTGGCTCCAAGATAACAAGTACATCGTCAACGGATATCGAGCGGTATGATGCTCGAAATTACCCGTTTGAAATGCTTCTCCAAAGAAAAATGGTTGGAGATATAGCAGTTTCGTGAGTGTATCCTCCGTAAGTACTGGCAATAATGGTTGCACGAATCACGTTCGCAGAATTTGTCAAAGAGAGCCGCAGCGATGTCGATCTTCAGGATCCACAACGAGACCTTCAATATCTGGTGCGCTATCCTCGCAAAACGCGCTCCGCCACGCGCCTCCCCTCTTTCTTGCGCGAAAACAGGGAACGAGAACCAGCTAACCTGCAATGCACGCTTGGTGTAGAAATTCTGTTACTGTACGCATGCCCGCACTTTCTCCAAAGAAACATGGCCCCGCCGGCGTGCCCTAAGTTTCATGGTGCTGGCGTGGCTTATTTTAGTTTCGTGGCCCCGGCGTGCCCCCTGTATGTATCTATGTATCTACTACCACTACCTCAAAACACACACCCGCCGTATAGGACACTGCCACGCGCCGCTCAGCCTCATGAAGGGAGGGCGTTTGCCCACCCCGACGTGCCACCAGACTGCTCGTGTTCTGATCCGTTCAACTTGCGTGCAGGACGCACTTCGTGGGGTTCTTGATGTTCGTGGGACTTACCATCGCCTTCGCCTCGAGCTTCGGGTATCCCCAACCACCCCAGTCGTTGCGCCAGCTCGAAGAGAGCCACCTGCGCGAGCTCCGTGTTCCAAACTCCAAATATGCACCACGCTCCCCGACTTCGAGCTCCGTGCTCTAGCTTCATGAAAACATGCTCCTCACTTTACAGCTCAGTGCCCCTCCCTGCATTCCCAAACTCTTCGCACCTCGCCAAATGACGTGGTCATCGACTTTGAGATGCTCTCGCAAGGCTCTGACCGAGTCTGCCAAGAGGCTCTCGGACATGAGGCATCTGGAGCTCTTCCACTCGAGACACACCTAGGTGTTCACACTTTGAGAAACTCGGGACTCTCACGCGCGAGACATCTGGGGCTCTGACTGAGTGCATCTTAGGCTGTAAGGCGTGAGACAGGCGGCTTCGGCACGCGTTATGGTTGTGGAATGCCACTGAGGGTGGGGCTGGCTTGCACCTCGTCCCCTTCGTCCCCTCCCCCCCTTCGCCCTCCTCTTGGTCCGTTCAGGCAAGTGCCGCGCTGGAGTTCCGGGGCATGCAGAACATGACCCTGGGCTTTGACAAGCTCGACATGAGCGTGCTGCATGAGGTGCTGGAGAGCACCCGCGAACGTGGGCTCAAGCTGTCGGAGTCCACTCACGGCGTACTGGAAAAGGCGGTGTCAGATTCCACCCACGGTGTGCTCCGCCTGAGTGAGTCCACGTACGTCGCTCTCCGCCAGCTCATCCCGATCGAGCACACCAAGAAGGCGCTGCAGACGTTCCCCCTTAACGTACGCCCCACAGCGATGACGTGGCGGCCTCAAGTAGCTCCTGTACGCCCGTAAGGTACGCCCCATAGCGATGACGTGGCGGCCTCAAGTAGCTCCTGTACGCCCTTAAGGTAAACCCCACAG
>LGRX02030889.1:0-30795 GCA_001247695.2 Cymbomonas tetramitiformis | reverse complement strand
TACTTTGCTATTCCGAAGTCTGCACCAATAATATGAAGTTTTGGAATCATCTTGGGATCGATGAATAACGGTTGTTAATTGGTTGGATCGATGTGGTTTAGAATGGTACCTATCGTGATAGCTCAAGATCACGTTGATCCGTCAAAGTGGTTATCGTACTTATCGATTACTGCCATTCACATGAGGTGTCGATTAATCAAATAACAAAATCGCGTCGAACCTATCGAGTGACGACGACAATTCCGGTGAACCTGTCGAGCGACGACGACAGTTTTGTGAACCTGTCGAGCGACAACGACAATTTTGCGAACCTGTCGAACGACAACGAAAGTTTTGCGAACTTATCGAACGATAACGATATTTACGATAAGTCGTTTGAACATATCGAACGACGACGATAACTCCGATTAATCGATTAATCGGAGTTATCGAACTATCGATACCGGGCCTTGATACACAGTGAAAAATTAAATGCAGTTTTCCTTCAATTTCTTGGGGAAATGTTCATACTGCTTTAATTTAACATATTTTAGGGTTACTGATGGCAAGTAACACCCTAATATCACTGTGGGAGATAAGGGTCACTGTAATACTATATACCCTGAAATGTCACCTATATAATAGGAAACACTTTGTGTTTGGCATTATGTGCTGAAATCTGTATAGGCAGCCCTGACCGGGAGTCCCGGTGCAGGCCCCTATGACAGATTCCTAGGTAGCCAACACTGGACCGTGACTGATCCGTAAGCCCGTGCTGTGACACACCGAGTGTCACATGTAGTTAGACTCGAGACCGTTCCTCGGAATTCACGGCCGGGAATTTCAGATTCATGGCCGTGAATCCTGACTCCGTGGCCGTTCCGGGTATATCTAGCTTAGGGTTTATTTCTTATGAGAGAGTTTATCTATATTGGTTCACTGACTGTCTGATATCTTGAACCGGGATATTCCAGTAGGTCGTGGACCCATTCCACGCTATATTCCACAGCTAGTTTGGCCATGATTGGCTAAAGCAGCCGCTTGGAGAGGTGGTGCGCGACGGCGCGTTTGGGGACTCACGGGAATTTTGAGATGAGCTGTTTGCGGTGAGCGTCTTTGAGCCGCAGCTATGGGGGTTCGACCTGGACCGGGCCTAGTCGACGCAATGTTCATTTACGGTATTACGCTTGCCCTGATCCCGCTTGCTGCCGATTTTTGGGCTGGTGGCTCGAGCACCTTCGACCTCGACGACGTCTTCCAGTGCCCCTCGCTCGCATGGCTCTACCGCTCCTTCCGTGACTGTGACGTCGCATCTTCCCAACATTACCCGAACGCGCCCCGGCGTACCACCTCCCATCAGGCTTTCAGAGTTATGGGTGTTACCACCAGAGCAAAGAAGTCCCTCACGAGGGACAGCGACATTGATGCCTCGCTGAGGCTTATCGACGGGGTTCGGAACAGCCCGACGGTGCGGACACCGACTATTCCGACCCCCAACCCTGCTTCGAACGAGGACGCCGACGTGGCCGTTAGGCGTTACTTGCAGGAACAGGCGAAGTTGACCGACGAGATCTACAAGGCACGTCTGCATCGTGCCTGGGCCAAGAGCATCCGCGAAGACGTTCTTGGTGACAAGAAACATCATTTCCGCGGTACGGACGACGCTGGCCTTCTGTCCGACCTGGTGGTGCAGCTACGTACGGAGTTCGAGTCGGCTGGGCTGGAGCAGAAGTCCTTTGATCTCGACGACCCCCTTACCCCGGTTGTGAGCCGGGTGAATGGCCTTCTGTACGACGTGCTGGCTCTCGTGGTGGAGAAGCACGGCAACGCGTATGTCTGGCTCACGGGTACGGATGCTTCCTCTGACCGAGATGGCCGGCGAGCTTTGGTCGACATCATCAAGGGCTGCGTACCGGTGGCGCTGCGGGAGTCGCAGCAGGAGGAGCATGCGGCCTTGCGTTACCCCGCGAACGTGGACCCGCAGCCGATCTTGGCGCGGGAGCAACGTTTGGTGCGGGACAACAGGGCCTCCGACTGGACACCTACGGAGGCTACGCGTAAGCTGAGCCTGTACACCAGGCTTGACCCGGCGTTCTACGCTGCGGTTAAGGTGCGCTACCCCATGGCTGCTGACTTGGCCCATGTACCGTTGGCCTCACTCCGCTCCATGGTGGTAGAGATCTACCAGGCTTGGGCTCAGACTGACACGGGGAAGGCGGCTTCTGGAGCGGACGGCATCTCCGCGCACCTCTCCAGCAGCGAGTACGACGCCCTCCTCGTGAAGATCACGGAGCTGAAGGAGCTGGTACAGCGGCAGCACGGGGAGGGCGCTCCGGTAGTGCGGCAACAGCGGGACAAGCAGCGGCAACAGCAGCAGCAGCGTGCGCAGCAGCCGAGGGGCTACCGTATGGGGCAGCACAAGGTGCCGCCCGTGGGATTCGACCGGGACGACCAGCGAGCGAAGCCGTTCTGCGGCAGGTGCAAGAAGGCAGGCAAAGGTGAGAGCTATCACTTCTACCGCGACTGCCCGTTGGGCGGGCGCCAACACCCGCCCACCTCTGCCGCGGCATTCTGCATTCCTATCGACGAGGAGGACGCGGAGGGCGTGCATGCACTTGCCATGTGTGCGCTCTTTCAGCAGGCAGCGGACGATGGCGCGGAGTCCTTTGCTCGTGCGGCTGCCGCGTACGGGCCGCCTGCGGTGCTTTGTGCGGGAGCGGTGGGCGGCATCGACGTGTCCGCCTACGGCTTCGCGGTGGAGCAGCAGTCAGCTTCCGACGAGCCCGTAGGAGACGACATTCTTCGACGGCTCGACGATCTTGCCGCGGAGGTTCACTCCGCGGCCAATCACCAGGTGCACTTCACACACGCATCTTTCCCGCCTCCTGACGGCATCGAGCAGCAGGCTTCGGCTCTGGTGTGCGGACCCGCCGCGGCGGGGACCACGCCGGAGGAGCAGGTTCCGGCAGGTGGTGCGGCGGCATCGGCATCCGCCGTGCCGGCCCCTGCTATGCCTGTCTCGCAGGGAAAGGATGTGAAACCCGCGCCACTGCAATCGGCGCGGGTAACCACCACAGCGGCGCGGACGGTGAGTTCGCTGGGTTCGTTCAGACCGTGAACCACGCCGCCATCGGGCAGGTTGACCTCACGGGTTACGACACGGACGATTACGAGGACCTCGCCGACGGCAGCTTCATCGTGAAGCCGCGGACTCCGGCCATTTCGGCAAATCATGCGTCGGAGTCCGCGACCCACGTGCCTCAGTCTGGTGGTGCATCCCGCACCTACGGTTGTGGCAAGCCGCCATGGGGCTTCCCCGCACACGCGGGCCCGTGGGGATTTCATTACTTTGTCTCTCTCTTTCTTTTGATCTCGATCATGGGAGTGGGAGCTGCCGCCTACACGGCGGCCAATGACATCGACTCTGTACAGGTATCGGGTCGGGCTGCACCGCAGCCTGTGCTGTGCAGGGGGGACTTATGCATCTACCCCGGTATATCCGAGCTGGACCCCGTCACTCTGGATGCAGTACTGCACTCCCTGGGTGCTGCGACGGTGGTTCACCGGCCGCCTGACCCACTGGAGAGCAGTGCTGCAAGCTACTACCGTGGACATTGTGGTGACGGTGCTCCTCTGGACTTTGACCCCGAGTAGCTTTACTTCTGGCTCTGGCAGTGCACCACTTTCTGGTGGTGTACTGAGATGTGCTTTGACCTCAACATGGTCTTCAATTTGGTTTATGCTTTACTTTGACATCTACAATCTTCGATCTGGTTTGCTGCCACAGTGCTTTTCAGTAGTTTAGCAGGACCTGAGTACCTGTATATTTCTGCACTTGTGCCGGCTAGAGGGTTTCAATTTGTGTATCAGAATGGCACAGTTGAATTAGCAGTTAGGTTTGTCACCCTAGCTCCTACCCTAACTTATCTTGACTTTTCTGACTTACCTGTCAGTCACCACCCACAGTGCTGGGGTGGTGTGCTGAAATCTGTATAGGCAGCCCTGACCGGGAGTCCCGGTGCAGGCCCCTATGACAGATTCCTAGGTAGCCAACACTGGACCGTGACTGATCCGTAAGCCCGTGCTGTGACACACCGAGTGTCACATGTAGTTAGACTCGAGACCGTTCCTCGGAATTCACGGCCGGGAATTTCAGATTCATGGCCGTGAATCCTGACTCCGTGGCCGTTCCGGGTATATCTAGCTTAGGGTTTATTTCTTATGAGAGAGTTTATCTATATTGGTTCACTGACTGTCTGATATCTTGAACCGGGATATTCCAGTATTATGTCATGCTGAAATCAGCACAGTCATGACAATATATCGGGCAACAACCCAAGAACTGTCGGGCAACAACCCTAAAACTGTATAAGCTGCTTCCTACAAGGACTGCAAGCTATAAGCTATAAGCTATAAGCTATACGCTATAAGCTAAGAGGTATAAAAACAACTAACAACTGCCTATGATTTCACACTTCCTTGAGAAGGGAAGAAGGTGGATAGGATCACACACATATCCATTTTATATTCTGATCTGGTGATTTCTGATGGATTGCTTTTGGATAAAACCACTGCATCCACAAGTAACGTTGAAATCTGTACAACGTTAAACCCACCATCACTAATAAAGTGTAAACTCAGATGGGAAACTACATCCCAATGACTATAAGTTGACTATTGCTCAGCATTTACATCCTCGAGTAAGTTCGGAATGCTGAACTATATACATAACACATAACTTGATACCATGCTTAATTGCATATCCTGGATCAGAAGATGATAGTTATATAATGTATATATATATCCCACCTGATACACTTTGGCACTATGGCCGTACATAAGAGTGGGAAGGACAGGTGCATCGCTGCAGGACTGGTTGATATAGTCCCAGTACTGAAGGCAGAATATGGCACCCGAATAACATCTGATAACTGTTGGTGACCACCATGCAACTAGACCTTCCAAGCGTAACTCCTTTGTCCTAAGATGCAAGTGAATTGTTCATAATATGTTGACATCACATAAAAACATTCTGAGGAAACCCCTATATATTCATATGAGTTGTCATCACTACAAATGACATGGGTTTCGAATCATCGAAATGAGTATAACTCCGATGAATTCATTATTACAGAACAGCTGTTGAGATTATTCCTCCGGCTGGATTGCAATCATTCACAATCCCTGTACATTCCGGTGACAAAATATTGCACTGGACTGATCACCACATTTGGTATAATCTGTGATATATAAATCAACAGAAAAAGCATTGCAATCAGTACAATGCTGTCTAAACTCACAAAGATGAGTAATAAATTTTCTCATATGTAATAAATTGAAAAACAATGTGACCTACGCTAAAATCGCGTATGCTCGGGCACTGTATTATTGTGACCTGCGCTAAGATCGCGTATGCATGGACACAATATGACGTGGACACAATTCATACAACCTCCGGTACAAGCGGACAAGGTTGATTGCCACGATATTACATCTGAAATCAATAAATCACTCAGAGAAAAGGTGTTGACATCAGGACAACACCATTATACATATAGTCATGAGGATTTTAAAGAAGACACAGTCTCTCCGATATTGACAAACATGGTACACATATTACCATGCTCTCTGATCATATATTGATATCCCACAGCATACGATGTTGGTAATAGCAAACCACTTCGCCGCTGGAGGGTAGTGTTGTATTTTATACAGCACATGCATGGGCACTATATGACCCACGCTGATGACGTGAATTCGGGCTGCATCCCAACGACTGCAATGCACCTTCGGTGCAATGGGCTGCATCCCGAGAACTGCTATCCAGCTTCATAGTAAGCTTCCACGTCATCACATAGAGGTCGGACCTCTGTTGTATTTAAACGGCGCTTGACAACCGCCTAGCAATACACTTCCTTGAGGGGGGAAGATGATAAGCTAAAAATACAACTAAAAACCAAATAAATAATAAAGACAAATAATAAAACAAATAAGTTGCATCATCGTTTTTGTTTTGGTAATCGTGACTATATACAGTCAAACCATGCAGAACTCCATGAAATTGACACATATATGTATCAAACATTTCTAAGGTCATCAGCCATGACATACATATGAGCTTGATTTTGAAGACCTAAGACATTGTATACATCTGGTCTAGCATGAATCCAGACTAGAATTGTATATTGACTCGGTGCAAGCACTATAGCCTCTGCCACCGATGATCATTGAAAAAGGGCAACCATTCTTGATATTTCATACATATCATCTGATTGGATCATTAGAGGTGTCAGGATTACTCAATGCAATATGCAGGCTACGACCTGAGTACAACACCTAGAAGGGTCAAAGCCACTGAGCTGACCAATGCAGCATAAATGCTAGCTGCCTTTGAAGGCTACGCAATAAGCCTATTGCCCTTATGTCTTGAAATGTATCCGTGTATTGACATCTCTTTGAGGTATTCATGCCTGCTGAATGAGCCATACCGGTCATCTTGTCTTCATTGATCATTACATATCTGATCATACCGCCATTGAACAATGCCTATTCTGTGGGATTATTATATCACGAGGCATTTCAGTAGTGCACATTAAACAATTGCAGTGCAGCAAAGATCATCAGCTCTTCATCATCATACCTAAAGGTTGAGTTGTTGTCAAAAGTATTGATTTTTCAGACACCATATATATCTCAAGAGGTCTATTCATCATGGAAGACATAATCTGTGCAATCATGGCTATTCAGCCTCCAACATAGCTAACATAGCTATGCAGTCTATGACCCAACCGTTGTTAAGCAGCCTCTACGCCATATGGCTAAAGATGGCAAGTAATCTCTTCGGTCATTCTTGGGCATAGTCAGCCAATTCAGGATATTTATCCCGAAATTCTCCAAAAGTCACTCATGTTTTCCATGTGTCATATGAAAACAGCCAACATATCGCCCTATGAAGGGAACCATCTCTTTCAGCAAGGGGAAATGTTGTAAAAATGACCAGTCTGATCATCACAAAAGTGACAGATTTGAGAAAATCGATTGAAACTTGTATTGAAAATAACTATTCCTTACAATAAGGTATTGCACCTAAGGGAATAAAGGTTTCATCGTCTGAAATAGGAAAGGAGACATTGAATCTAGTTCCTAAATCCAGAATCACATAGAAAATATATTCTATCCTGTGCATATAGAAAGTACATTAGATTCAGATTCTGAAGATACAAGTGGATTTGAATGCACTCGGGTTTGTACTGAGTTGCAATTGTCCAAAGTTTTATTCTGACATCACTATCTATTTGTGGAATAGCATACAATGGTATAAACCATCCACATATAGATTGACATCATACTGGTGGTTTCATATCATTTTTGCACATAAGACACGCATGCTTCATTCAGGAATTATGACTCTTTGAAAGCTCATTCTGGAATGTTTAGAAATTTGTCGCCTCGTCCATAAGGCCACGAAGTCTTGGGGGAAACCATGGCGGAACTCGAATCCGCAATCTGCAGATGGTTTCCAAGCGCAGTTCATCCTCATTCTGGAAAATGACAGAAATTTTATAGTCATCAACAAGTCACAATTCTATCGGATTGGAATGACACATTCATCATTCATACTTCTTTACCATGACAAGTCTCTGAATAGTGTTTGCCCAAAAATAAAATGGGCACCATTGAGATAAGTGATCATGTACCGAAGAAGATACACATATCACTAGGCAATGCCATGTTCTAGTCATAATGAAATGACATACCAGCCATTCATCAAGTACGAAAATACAGCTTGTACTAAGTTGTTGTCATTACAGACACTTCTTGATTGACTCTCCATTAGCTTCGATACCAAAGTCAACTTCGGTACCATCACTGATTATGACAATCATTATCCAGAAACATTGTCTAAGTTGGACACGCCATTGTCTAAGTTGGGCACACTATAGTGACCCTGAACTGATAATGTATGTGGGCTGCAACCCAAAAACTGCTGAAATCTGTATAGGCAGCCCTGACCGGGAGTCCCGGTGCAGGCCCCTATGACAGATTCCTAGGTAGCCAACACTGGACCGTGACTGATCCGTAAGCCCGTGCTGTGACACACCGAGTGTCACATGTAGTTAGACTCGAGACCGTTCCTCGGAATTCACGGCCGGGAATTTCAGATTCATGGCCGTGAATCCTGACTCCGTGGCCGTTCCGGGTATATCTAGCTTAGGGTTTATTTCTTATGAGAGAGTTTATCTATATTGGTTCACTGACTGTCTGATATCTTGAACCGGGATATTCCAGTAGGTCGTGGACCCATTCCACGCTATATTCCACAGCTAGTTTGGCCATGATTGGCTAAAGCAGCCGCTTGGAGAGGTGGTGCGCGACGGCGCGTTTGGGGACTCACGGGAATTTTGAGATGAGCTGTTTGCGGTGAGCGTCTTTGAGCCGCAGCTATGGGGGTTCGACCTGGACCGGGCCTAGTCGACGCAATGTTCATTTACGGTATTACGCTTGCCCTGATCCCGCTTGCTGCCGATTTTTGGGCTGGTGGCTCGAGCACCTTCGACCTCGACGACGTCTTCCAGTGCCCCTCGCTCGCATGGCTCTACCGCTCCTTCCGTGACTGTGACGTCGCATCTTCCCAACATTACCCGAACGCGCCCCGGCGTACCACCTCCCATCAGGCTTTCAGAGTTATGGGTGTTACCACCAGAGCAAAGAAGTCCCTCACGAGGGACAGCGACATTGATGCCTCGCTGAGGCTTATCGACGGGGTTCGGAACAGCCCGACGGTGCGGACACCGACTATTCCGACCCCCAACCCTGCTTCGAACGAGGACGCCGACGTGGCCGTTAGGCGTTACTTGCAGGAACAGGCGAAGTTGACCGACGAGATCTACAAGGCACGTCTGCATCGTGCCTGGGCCAAGAGCATCCGCGAAGACGTTCTTGGTGACAAGAAACATCATTTCCGCGGTACGGACGACGCTGGCCTTCTGTCCGACCTGGTGGTGCAGCTACGTACGGAGTTCGAGTCGGCTGGGCTGGAGCAGAAGTCCTTTGATCTCGACGACCCCCTTACCCCGGTTGTGAGCCGGGTGAATGGCCTTCTGTACGACGTGCTGGCTCTCGTGGTGGAGAAGCACGGCAACGCGTATGTCTGGCTCACGGGTACGGATGCTTCCTCTGACCGAGATGGCCGGCGAGCTTTGGTCGACATCATCAAGGGCTGCGTACCGGTGGCGCTGCGGGAGTCGCAGCAGGAGGAGCATGCGGCCTTGCGTTACCCCGCGAACGTGGACCCGCAGCCGATCTTGGCGCGGGAGCAACGTTTGGTGCGGGACAACAGGGCCTCCGACTGGACACCTACGGAGGCTACGCGTAAGCTGAGCCTGTACACCAGGCTTGACCCGGCGTTCTACGCTGCGGTTAAGGTGCGCTACCCCATGGCTGCTGACTTGGCCCATGTACCGTTGGCCTCACTCCGCTCCATGGTGGTAGAGATCTACCAGGCTTGGGCTCAGACTGACACGGGGAAGGCGGCTTCTGGAGCGGACGGCATCTCCGCGCACCTCTCCAGCAGCGAGTACGACGCCCTCCTCGTGAAGATCACGGAGCTGAAGGAGCTGGTACAGCGGCAGCACGGGGAGGGCGCTCCGGTAGTGCGGCAACAGCGGGACAGGCAACGGCAACAGCAGCAGCAGCGTGCGCAGCAGCCGAGGGGCTACCGTATGGGGCAGCACAAGGTGCCGCCCGTGGGATTCGACCGGGACGACCAGCGAGCGAAGCCGTTCTGCGGCAGGTGCAAGAAGGCAGGCAAAGGTGAGAGCTATCACTTCTACCGCGACTGCCCGTTGGGCGGGCGCCAACACCCGCCCACCTCTGCCGCGGCATTCTGCATTCCTATCGACGAGGAGGACGCGGAGGGCGTGCATGCACTTGCCATGTGTGCGCTCTTTCAGCAGGCAGCGGACGATGGCGCGGAGTCCTTTGCTCGTGCGGCTGCCGCGTACGGGCCGCCTGCGGTGCTTTGTGCGGGAGCGGTGGGCGGCATCGACGTGTCCGCCTACGGCTTCGCGGTGGAGCAGCGGTCAGCTTCCGACGAGCCCGTAGGAGACGACATTCTTCGACGGCTCGACGATCTTGCCGCGGAGGTTCACTCCGCGGCCAATCACCAGGTGCACTTCACACACGCATCTTTCCCGCCTCCTGACGGCATCGAGCAGCAGGCTTCGGCTCTGGTGTGCGGACCCGCCGCGGCGGGGACCACGCCGGAGGAGCAGGTTCCGGCAGGTGGTGCGGCGGCATCGGCATCCGCCGTGCCGGCCCCTGCTATGCCTGTCTCGCAGGGAAAGGATGTGAAACCCGCGCCACTGCAATCGGCGCGGGTAACCACCACAGCGGGCGCGGACGGTGAGTTCGCTGGGTTCGTTCAGACCGTGAACCACGCCGCCATCGGGCAGGTTGACCTCACGGGTTACGACACGGACGATTACGAGGACCTCGCCGACGGCAGCTTCATCGTGAAGCCGCGGACTCCGGCCATTTCGGCAAATCATGCGTCGGAGTCCGCGACCCACGTGCCTCAGTCTGGTGGTGCATCCCGCACCTACGGTTGTGGCAAACCGCCATGGGGCTTCCCCGCACACGCGGGCCCGTGGGGATTTCATTACTTTGTCTCTCTCTTTCTTTTGATCTCGATCATGGGAGTGGGAGCTGCCGCCTACACGGCGGCCAATGACATCGACTCTGTACAGGTATCGGGTCGGGCTGCACCGCAGCCTGTGCTGTGCAGGGGGGACTTATGCATCTACCCCGGTATATCCGAGCTGGACCCCGTCACTCTGGATGCAGTACTGCACTCCCTGGGTGCTGCGACGGTGGTTCACCGGCCGCCTGACCCACTGGAGAGCAGTGCTGCAAGCTACTACCGTGGACATTGTGGTGACGGTGCTCCTCTGGACTTTGACCCCGAGTAGCTTTACTTCTGGCTCTGGCAGTGCACCACTTTCTGGTGGTGTACTGAGATGTGCTTTGACCTCAACATGGTCTTCAATTTGGTTTATGCTTTACTTTGACATCTACAATCTTCAATCTGGTTTGCTGCCACAGTGCTTTTCAGTAGTTTAGCAGGACCTGAGTGCCTGTAGGTTTCTGCTCTTGTGCCGGCTAGAGGGTTTCAATTTGTGTATCAGAATGGCACAGTTGAATTAGCAGTTAGGTTTGTCACCCTAGCTCCTACCCTAACTTATCTTACCTTCTCTGACTTACCTGTCAGTCACCACCCACAGTGCTGGGGTGGTGTGCTGAAATCTGTATAGGCAGCCCTGACCGGGAGTCCCGGTGCAGGCCCCTATGACAGATTCCTAGGTAGCCAACACTGGACCGTGACTGATCCGTAAGCCCGTGCTGTGACACACCGAGTGTCACATGTAGTTAGACTCGAGACCGTTCCTCGGAATTCACGGCCGGGAATTTCAGATTCATGGCCGTGAATCCTGACTCCGTGGCCGTTCCGGGTATATCTAGCTTAGGGTTTATTTCTTATGAGAGAGTTTATCTATATTGGTTCACTGACTGTCTGATATCTTGAACCGGGATATTCCAGTAAAAACTGCATATTGAATCATAGTGAATTGACATTGAACATTTGACATCATCTGGCATTTGCCACATTCAAAAACGGCAGGCATATTGCCGGTATGACGTAGAGAGAATCGGTGTTCATATTGACATTGTTACCTCGATGAGTAATCTCAGTCTGATTTTCTATCAAACCATTTTCACAAACATAATGATTGAATAGCATTCTCCATCACCATCTGATTGGTTTGATACACCTCTTTTTAAAGGGGGAGGAAGGAGTATAGATTCATTCATCTTCATCAGCTGCCACAAACTGATCTATATCATTTTGATTTAACATCATTGTGATTTTGCTTGGAAGATTAAAAATCTTATGAGAAGTTCCAGCATCTGTGTATATCAGTCATAAAGTTGATGACACGGTACATCATGCCGATTGAAGCATCAAATGAAGTCTTATTTGACTTACTGACACATGAAGTCCATTATGAAGAAATCATAGATGCATATTTCTCCGGCTCTATCATATTGTATGAAGGGCACTACCATAGGAGAACAATGGTTTTCAAATGCGAATAAGCTATATTGTAAGCTTACGACCATCACTTTGACGTCAACAACCTGAGATGCTGATTGTCGAAATTCAAGAGTTGAAGGATTCGTTGAATCAGCCTTGGTAACATGTGTTTGATTGATGAATTGCTGATCCATGGGTTTCCCCCAAATCTAAGAAAAACTGGCGCACAAGTTGTTGCCAATGTCTGAAGGGAAACATCAAAGCCAAAGGACTGCCATTTGTACCATTCAGGCATCGAATTCCATAACAGCAAATCCGAGTGAGTGATATCCGCCACTCTAGCTATTTGCCGTCATTCCTTTCAGGTTCATGACAAGAGACAATTCATCAAAGTCATACACCAATGCATAAATCACATATATGGTTGTACAGTTTGTATCCGAATGCAACCCCATCGAGGTTAACTCCCATGCTAGAATGTCTGCCTCTTCCGGCAGACAGATTCGATCGATTTACACCCCAATAAACGCGTATTTAGACCCCTTAGACACCCCCTGCCAAGGCATTCGATAGCTCAAATTGTAGCTATTGATGCCAAGAAGAACTTGGCTGCAAGCACGAACACGCATGGCTTGATATGTATCTTACAAAGTGACGGTGTAGCCAACCATACCGTGCCCTACAAATTATTGGCCCATTCATCCGTGTGGATTTGCATATGGACAGCGTATGGATATCGTAAGGACCCATATGGACAACCGTATGGACGGTCTGAGCAGATTTCTGGCGAAACCTTGATGCATATGTAAGAACCATACGGACGACGCGTAATTGTGGTGTCCATATGAAAATGTCCCATGGACATCGTAAGGATTTCATATGGACACCGTATGGACCACCATATGGACACCGTATGGACAGAAAACATGTCCACATGGTGTCCATACGCGTGGACAGAGGCACTAATCACCCGCACGACAGCGCAGGGACACCGTATGGAAACCCGTATGGATAGCGTATGGACACCGTAACCGGACGTGCGGACAACGTATGGACAACCGTAAGGACATCGTATGGACAGCGCATGAAAATCGTAATCGCACGTGCGGACACCGTATATAATCCCGCAAGGACGGCGTATGGACGGCGTATGGACATCGTAAACGTGCGCGCGGACGGCATATGGACTCCCATAAGGACAACGTATGTACGTCGCATGGACATCATAACCAGACGTGCGGACAACGTATGGATAGCCGTAAGGACAGCGTATGGACATCATAATCGCACATGCGGACACCGTATGTAATACCGTAAGGACAGCATATGGACGACGCATGGACATCGTAAACGCGCGTGCGGAGGGCATATGGACGCCCATAAAGAAAGCGTATGGACGACGCATGGACATCGTAACCGCACGTGCGGATACCGCAAGGACACCAAGTGGACAGTCGAATATAGATAGTCCAGACGTATGGACACGTGCGTCCGTACGTGTGGACGACGTCCTTATCCGGATGAACGTCGCTGTCCGTGCGGATGGAAACTTATTTACTTAGTATATTTTACATATCCACGCGTATGGACATCGGTGTCCGTACGTGTGGATAGCTTGTGATAATACTTATCCATGCGTATGGACGATTCCATCCACACGTATGAACAAGACGTCCGTACGTGTGAACACCGTATGGAAAGACGTAAGATTTGTCAGCACGACAGAGCAGGACACTGCAGGACATTCACGAATGGTACACGTATATACAAAATGTTTACAAAATATTGTGCTATTCTAGCCTAGCTTCTCGGCTTCTTTCCTGGCCTCTGGTCTTCTTTGGCAGGTGCAAGTGCATTCTTTTTCTTTTTAAATCTAAGAGGTGACTTTTTGGCAGCCTCGTTCTTGGAACCGCCCCCCTCCTTCTTCTCCTCCTCCTCCTCCTCCTCCTTCTTCTCCTCCTCGGACGCCTCCTCATCGTCCACAGCCTCTCCTTCCTCTCCTTCATTAGCAGCGACAGCCTCATCCTCGACAGCCTCAACATCCGTCCCATCATCATCATCCTCATCATCGTCCGCGTTACCCTTTTCCTCCTCAACATCCGCATCGTGCATCTCTTCCTTCTGACACCCCCGCACGTCCTGAAACCAGTGACGGCTCGTTCCTCTCGTATGACACTGCAAGTGAATGCAACCTAAGTAAGTGCATTAAGAGCAAAGACAACAAATGACAAGCTAAATGCAACTAGAACAATACAAGCAAACACACCGTGACGGGGGGATATCCACGGTCCCGTTCCGATACCTCAGCAGGCTCCAACTTCAGGCCGGCCAGTTTTCTCCCTGTCATCCTCTCGGGATACAGCTTGTCCGTGTTGGCGTGCCTCAAGTAGGCCTTGTGTATCCTGCGTACATAAACCACTTGTTAGACGGCGTCCTTACATATGTACACCGCCTTCCACCCGTATGGACGGCACAATAAATGGTGTCCACGCGTATGGACAGCGAAACAACACCACGCACACATGTACACATGGACGTTCGCGTAAGTGCAAAAGGTAAAAATGTGAACGTTGCAGGGGAAGGCAGGGAGGGAGGGAGGACTTGCCAGATAACATTTTTTCTTACTATAACTGACTGGAGGTTGTGCTCCAGCATCTCCATCGTTTTATTAGCCGTCCCGGTGCGGAGTTGCTCGGCACTCACGAGCTCATCCACCATGGACATGTGGTGGGATAACATCCTCTCCACGGGGTAAACGTCCCCCTTCTCTGGGAGGTGCACCACAAACTCCACGTACAGCTCGTAGGTATCCCTGGGCAAAAGCATCGGCTTCTCGTTTAAGGATTTCCCCGGCCCGATGGCGGCGACGGTTGCCCGACCGATGACGAGGTTGGAAAGGCCAGTTTTGGTGGCCTTGCCGGTGTCGTAACCGTCACCGATACGACCCACGTCCGCCTGGGGGGTGGCAAACACGTCAACCTGGTCCCCGACAGCCAAAGGGCCCTCCAGGTTGGGGGAGTGCTCGTCTGCCTGCGGCGCCGACCCTTCGGAGACCGTCTGTTGGGGCGCTTCCACCTGGACACCGTGGGGACGACGTATGGACTAAGTCGTTCGTACGGGCGACACACGCGTGGAAACATATAAGAAAAACAGTTAAGAACTGGCGCTCACTAGCCAAAACGTACACCCCTGTGGACAACGTGCAAACTACGTGGTTCATAAGCGTGGAAACAATCAAGCGGCACAAGTTGAAAAAGGGTTCACATAACCACGCGCCTGGACACCGTTGGACAGCGAGTGGACACCGCAGTTTACAGGCGGAAGAGCACAAAAGTTACCTTCGGTTTCTTTTCAGGGGCTTCAGGGGCTTGGGCACCAAGCGCTTTGAAGATCTCAAAGTGCTTGCCTTCGGTGAGTGGGTTCCCAGCAGCCACTGCCAGAGCCACCTGCAGGCACGCATCTGTCTCCTCCGGGGTCGGCATATCCCTGTGCCCGTACACCTTGTACCCGGCCGCTGGACCCTTGTACCGGATGTGAAACCCGTCGGGGAAGTCCTGGGTGACCTTAAATTTCCAGCGACCGGGCCCATCCGAGTTATTTTTTAAATAACTCAACCGGTTGGTGACGTATGTTTTGACCATGCGCAGGGGCACCTGCGGGTGTCGGGACTGGATATGCTTGGATATCTTGTTGTGCACGGCCACCCCGATGACGGCGACCGTCCCAGGGGGCAGCTTGCCTGTTCCATGCCAGTCGTCGATTATCTCCCGGGCGTCTTCCTTCATGTCGTTTAAAACTTGGGCGCCCGGGTCCAACACCAACCGCTCTGTATTTGCGGCCTGCGCAGCCTCTGCAGGTTTGGCTGCACCCCCCGCCCCGGCAGCCCCTGCAAACATCAGCATTTGCTGCTGCATGCTCTGCATTTGCTGCATCATTTGCTGCATCGCGGAGTTTGACCCGGTCGCCTCGACCAAGTTGGTTTGGCGACGGGTCGGTGTCGTGGAAGTGGGGGCGGGGGGTGGTGATTTTGGTTTCTGTGTGCGTTGTCTTCCGGGCTGAACTCGCAATCTGGTCATGTTGGGAACTTACGAAACAAAAAAGCGAGGAGGATCGTTTGCTGGAGGACTGTGGGCGTTTGTATTTGGCTTACTTTTGGCGGCGATGGCATGAAAACGGTCTTCACGGGCGTGGACAGCGCTGCCTTCGTGGCGTTCATCCGTACAGTACGGGCGTCCGAACGTATGACCGTTGAGCTGGTGTATGAGACAGCGTCGTCCATGGGCGATTTTGAACATGCATGTCTCAATTTCTTTTTTCTTTTTCAAATTGGTATCAGAGTCCTCTCTGTAGGGAAACGCGGTTTTATGAATATAAGTTTTGCCGTGCAGCGGGTTTCCATCATCGTGGGTGCTTGGCCGAGTGGTCAAATGTTGGTAAGCCGAACGCGTTACACGCGAGGGTGAGGGGTTCGAATCCCCTTGGAGGCATGGGCATCCACGATACCCCTTGTGGTCTAGCGATATGAGGCGATTGCCGCCGACGACGCCGCTAGTCCACAAGGGGCGTCGTGGGTGCCCACCCACGCCTCCATGCCATTTTAAGTTTCGGTAACTCATGGAGACCGTCCGATTAAGACTGGGGGGTTCATCTGGACCGTCGATTGCACTGTCCGCTGGGAAACAATCCCACTGAGTGCCTGTTCTGGGGTAAATCGCAAGCAGCGAGAGGGCGTCTAACCCCCCTCCCGCTTAATTTTTTTTTTTGTCCCCCCGCTCCGATTTTAGCCCTCCATCGGCCTTTTTAAGGGATTTTTTTTTTTGCCATTTTTTCGCTAAGTATTTCTACCCAAGTGTCCACCGTGTGGTAAAATGTGCTGTCCGTACGCTGTCCATACGGTTTGTATGTTTTTATTTTCCATGAGGTCCAGTTTCATGTCATATGAACGGTCTGAAAAAGGCCGTCCATGGGACATGAATCATACGGACAGTCAAGGCTAACTCGGATGGACAGCGTATGGACTGCTAACTGACGTTTCCACGCGTGTGGACATTTTTCAACAAAAAGCGTACAAACACTATAAAGTCGTACGAAAACTCGTAATTCAGCGTGTGCTTTTCCTATCCATCCATGCGGACTGTTCAAAATGTGCTGATTTTTCCAACCATATGGACAGACCGTCCATGGGACATGCCCACGTGTGGAAATGTGCTTATTCATACGAAAATTCGTACGAACCCCACATGGACAGCTAACTGACGTTTCCACGCGTGTGGACAACCGCTCTCATGGACTAGAATGCTTGCGGAATCCACACGGACAACACATAGCGTCCATCCTTAATCTAACGTGTGGACCACGAGTTTACAACCTTGACGTAAGTGTCGGTGCATTCGCGCAGATGTGACATGGAACGTATGAACACCGTTGTCCATACGCTGGAAACCTAAGCCTAGCGTACGAACGCCGTACGTACGACGCACGGACGACCAAAGATGCCATTTTGTCCCTGCGTTGAATGCAATGGTGAAAGGTGGTTATCCAGTAAGCAAACTCTCCGGCACGTGCGTGCCAATGGACTTTATGGTGATCGATCGCCGTCACCAGAGCGACAACAAGATGAACATAGTGAGGAGGAGGAATTCCCAGAAGATGTTGCCATCCACGAGGCAGCAGATGCGACGATCAAAAAAATCAATCGGCTCTTCTTGGGACCTCAAGAGGACCCAAGCGCAGAGGTAGGTCTTCCTTATCAGCTAAGTCAGCAATTCATCAGCATTCATCACATTCATGCCTTCTTTGAGGATGTGTGTGTGTGTGTGTGTTTGTGTGCGCAGGAAAGTCTAGAAAACGTCCAAGCGTCCGCTGACGTTGTGGCGAACAATTTCGTGTTGGATCTTCTCGTCTCCCACAACCACCACAACAGCTCGCAGGCCTACTTCGATGCGATTCTGAACATTCTGCGTGTTCACTACGTCGACAAAGTAGCCGATAGTGCACATACTCACATCGCAGAGGTTCCATCTACCTATGCACAAGTATTGCAGAAGTGGAAGGAGATGTTCAAGGGATACAACGAAGTGGACGTTTGCCCCGAGTGCTCCGAATTCTTTCAGGACGAGCACGCCAACCGCGACAAGTGTCCGAAATGCCTGGAACCGAGATACGAGGACGGAAAGACGGTGAAGGGGGTATACATTCCTGGTCGAGCTCGCTGTATTTTTCGATGGTGGCCGCTCGAAACGCTGTTCACCGTATTCTTCCTGACGCCGGAGTTAGCCATGCTAGCGCGTACGTGGTGGAAAGAAGGCATGTTGGACAAAGACCCCCGAGCGGAGGTACATGGTATACTGGGTGAGTTTACTCCGAAATTTCAATCCGTGACTGTGTACACCGCATGGACGTAAGGACTGTACATCGTCCGTGGGTACGATTAGCATCGTCCACCCGTGTGGACGAAGCAAGTGCGGAATTCGTATGTCGTATTTCCCACTGCTCGTGCAAACTCGTCCATGTAGGTGAACACCATATGGATGGTAAATACGTACGCCGTCCGTACGCACGGACGTCGTTATCCACTCGTGTGAACAGTTTAATTGCGGAAATCTTAGGTGCCATTTCCCAGAGCTCGTGCAAACCTGTCCATGAGTGTGAACACCGTATGGACAATTCGTTCGCTCGTCGTCCGTACGTGTGTACTTAGTTATCCACCCGTGTGGACAGTTAGTGTAAGGAATTCTCATGTATCGTTTCCCAATGCTCGTGCAGACTCGCCAGGATTTCTCAACTTCGTTCGCAACAAGTGGGACGTCTTTAAAGACCCGAGGAACATTGCCATCATGGCGTGTGCGGATGGCGTCCAATCCTTCAACGACGGCATACGCACGGTGACTCCGCTGTGTTTTACGATTGTCAATTTCCCAGGAGAAATTCGCTGCAAACGAGAATACGTGATGACTTGGGGAATCTGGGATGGAAAACCGAAAGTCAGCAGCAAGTTCTACGACATGTTCACCTTGGAGGTTAACAGACTGACTATCGGCGTACGCATGTTCGATGTGATTACCAACACGGTTTTCACGTTCAAGCTCGTGCTGTACAAAGTGCTCGAAGACTACGTTGGCTTGAGCGACGCAGCGAGACGATTGGGAGCTAATTCGTACTTAGGTTGCCTAAGATGCTGGATACGGGGTACTGAGAAATCTACATCTGGTCTAACGAAAATCATATATTCCTCACTACACCAAGGACTGCAACCAGGTAAACGCATGACCCCTTCGTTTGTCCCCTTTCCTTCTTCGGCTGTACGTGTGCCCACCGTGTGGACACCCCACGGACAGCTCGTGGATTTTTAGCTTACATTATGTGTTAAAGAACACCCTGTTCGGGCTAGTGGATACCGGCGTCCATACGCGTGGACGACGGAACCATATGTCATCCGTACGCGTGATTCACCGTCTAAGCGTGTTGTGTTGATTTTCTCCGCCGGCATTGAGCAGGTGAATCAATTCCTCTTCGCACCAACAGTGAAGTCCGCGAAACTACTCCACCCCTCCCCCCCACCCCCTCCCCCCACCCCCTCCCCCTCCCCCACCTCCCCCACCCCCTCCTCCCCCCTCCCCCCACCCCCACCCCCCCCCCCCACCCCCCCCCCCCACCCCCCCCCCTCCCCCCCCCTCCCCCTCCCCCCTCCCCCCCTCCCCCTCCCCCAATCACCGACCCCCTCCCCCAATCACGCACGGTTACCATATCTTGGTTCTCTTGTCTCATTGATTTGTAATTGTTTGTTTCATTGATTTGTAAACATATTTAGGAAACAGAGGGGGAAATGGGCTCCGCAGACCCCCACTCCTGAATTATATTATTAACGCAGTCATTCATGGGTGACCTTACTCATTTCTACCGCACGCTGGGTACGTTTCAATTTTTATTTACAATACACTCGGGCTTCAATTCATATAATACTAGGCGGATCGATCTCAAAAAGAGATCTCCACTAGGCCATCTGACCGTAGGATCATGTGCGCGACAGTGCTTCGCTTTTTGCTTCCCAACGTGCCATGCCATAACGCGAGGGTGGCGTCGCGATAAATGTACGCGACTGCAGTGGCACTGTCATCGTTAGCGTCTGGTGATCGTGAGATCGGAAGTTCGTCTGTGTCGCCCGTTGGGATTCGCGCTTTGCTGATTAAGTAAGGTAAGGTAAGGTAAGGTAATTTGGTCCGGTTCCAAATCATAAGGAGCAGAGGTTGGATACAGCATACAGTGACACACTTCTCTATTTATGATTTGTATTGAATAGCAGCCGGCAGAAATGCTATGAAACGAATGATTAGGCTACTACTTTTATGTCCCGCTCCGCCAACGATCGACCTTTGGTCTTGAAATAGAAATATTAATATAGTGATTACTGTTTTTAACGATGCCACAATGCATCCATATAAATATGGAAATCTAAGTTGGGGCAGAAGCAAAGGATTTCTATGCCACGTGTATGGATAGCATTCAATGTTTCTGAATTCACATTATATAAATCTCGGCACATTTTCTTGCGCAATATCTATTTATAAGATCGCTTCCGGCGTAAGGGTTATTGACAGCACACTGTTCAATGGTCACAACGGCATTGTTCACTGTTCACGACAGCGACACTTGAACGACTTGAGCGAAACGTTGCGTGCTTTTTGATATAAACCAAATAATCAATTTATTCCTGTTTATACTTTTCATTATCCACTGATGATCTGAATTATATTATCTTTTGCACTGTTAAAAACGCACTGTTAAAGCACTGGATTTTCTGAATCCGTTCAAGCAATCCCGGAATTGCCATGAATGAGGACCTAATTTATATATGCATTTGACCCATAATGGCTTCAATTCATATAATATAATATGGATACAGCATACGTAGTACAGCCTACGATTTGGGCGTCAATTTTTGCAAAAATCAATCAAAATCGAGATTTTGCATATTGCAAGTTGTATCTTCTTGTCACCGTCCCATATTTAGTAATCGAGTAACAGATTTCATCCGACCACTACGCACTACAGTACAGTGCGTGCTCATATATAAGAATGTCGGAAAATCGGGGTTGGACCGAATATTCTTAGCAAATTTCTATACTTAACACATGACGCCCATATATAAGTACATAACACTCGTCTAAGAATTCCGGTCCGATATTCTTACAAGACATTATTCTTAGGGACAGGCGAGGGTACGGGCGCTGGGAACTCGTCCAACTTTTCTGATGACTGCATGTCACGGCTGCGTCTATCGCGTGAGACAGTGACCACAATAATGAACGTCGCCGGCAGCAGACGGTGAACACATGTCACATCGACATCGCGGACACCATTGCCGCTGCCGACAAGAAGGCTTCCCAGGATACTCGTGAAGGTATCGACTGATTAGACTGATGTGATTAATTCGGCCTCAAGTTTGTGTGCAACAATATTTTTGGATCCGGCTGCGGCATGTGTACCTCCAACCAGTAGGGTAGAATCTTTGTTGAACGAGGGGGATACGCGACTGAAATGTATTAATGACTCACGCTGCCTCGGATATAGAGATGAAGTGCTCGGCAGGTTCACCAAGCATAAAGGTGACTTTAGGGCCATTAAAACTAAATTGCCCCCTGGTAGGGGGAACTTCTTTTTGCTGCGAATTTGAGTGAGATCGTTTTCTGGATTGTGATTTTGAGTGAGAAATCTCCTGTAACGAGTCCGCTGGTGCCTCCTGTAACGAGTCTAACGAGGGTCGTGCTGGAAAGGGAATGCCTACTACGATGAGTGCGGCACTCAAAACATGCTTGCACAACGCACCACGGGACTTGTGATCCAAGCAGTTACAACGGAACTTAGTCATAATAGCAGATTCGCCAACTGTAAAAGATATTTGGTATGCCCCCTCCAAGTCATCATAGAAACCAACCAAGGCAGAATATTGAAAGCTAGTGCGGTCACTGTCAGGTTCCTGCACGACACGTAAGTTGGTCACTGAATCCATCAAGTCCACTGCCCTGGTCATACGACGTTGAGCGTCAACTTGCTTTTGCACTGAGGTGTAACAGAAACTTGCCGGGCAAGGATATCGTGGTTTTAATGCCATGCGAATCTCTTGCACCGTTGGTGCAGGCTGCATCACATCTTGTTCTCTCCGCCCAGTGATCACACCGTTGGCCTCTTGTGACAGTCTTGGTACATGTAAGTCGTCAAGTCCACCGGGGCTTTCAACAGCCTAAAAGATATTACAACCCCGATTCGTAGAATATGGGGAGGGGGGGGGAGGGTGGGGGAGGGAAGAAGGGGGGGGAGGGGGGAGGTGGGGGGGGGTGGGTTGTTTTCAAAGTTTTAGTTTATACGTTCGTTCACGAAGATTGGGGATTATTTTTTCCCCACCTGTACGTTTACGTACCCCCTATATAAATTAGGTCCTCATTCATGGCAATTCCAGAATTGCTTGAACGGATTCAGAAAATTCAGTGCTTTTAACAGTGCGTTTTTAGTGCGTTTTTAACAGTGCAAAAATTGACGCCCAAATCGTAGGCTGTACTACGTATGCTGTATAGTGTATTAATATTCTATGAATTGAAGCCATTGTGTATCAAATGCATATATAAATTAGGTCCTCATTCATGGCAATTCCAGGATTGCTTGAACGGATTCAGAAAATTCAGTGCTTTTAACAGTGCGTTTTTAGTGCGTTTTTAACAGTGCAAAAATTGACGCCCAAATCGTAGGTTGTACTACGTATGCTGTATGCATATTATTATATGAATTGAAGCCATTGTGTCAGCCATGGGACTACGTGAGACGGCACATATTTTACAAATCACTTCCCACTGCGATAATATAATTCAGGTCATCAGTGGATAATGAAAAATATAAACAGGAATAAATTGATTATTTGATTTATATCAAAAAGCACGCAACGTTACGCTCAAGTCGTTCAAGTGTCGTGAACAGTGAACAATGCCGTTGTGACCATTGAACAGTGGGCTGTCAATAACCCTTACGCCGGAAGCGATCTTATAAATAGATATTGCGCAACAAAATGGACCGAGATTTATACAACGTGAATTCAGAAACAGTGAATGCTATCCATACACGTGGCATAGACTGCCCCAACTTAGATGTCCATATTTATATGGATGCATTGTGGCATCGTTAAAAACAGTAATCACTATATTTCTATTTTAAGACCAAAGGTCGATCGTTGGCGGATCGGGACATAAAAGTAGTAGCCTAATCATTCGTTTTATAGCATTTCTGCCGGCTGCTATTCAATACAAACCATTAATAGAGAAGTGTGTCACTGTATGCTGTATCCATATTATATGAATTGAAGCCCGAGTGTATTGTAAATAAAAATTGAAACGTACCCAGCGTGCGGTAGAAATGAGTAAGGTCACCCATGAATGACTGCGTTAATAATATAATTCAGGGAGGGGGTGCAGAGCGGAGCCCCCCTTTGTTTCCTAAATATGTTTACAAATCAATGAAACAAACAATTACAAATCAATGAGACAAGAGAACCGGCATATGGTAATCGGTTGCCAGGGGAGGGGGGGTCTGGTGGGGGGGGGAGGGGGTGGGGAGGGTGGGGTATTGGGTTTTTCAAAGTTTTAGTTTATACGTTCGTTCACGAAGATTGGGGATTATTTTTCCCACCTGACGTTTACGTACCCCTATAAGTATAGCGCGCCTCACGGGGGACTAGATATCCAGTACTGCCCCCTGTATGACATTCCTCGATGCATGTGACAGATGACTGCATTATTCGGCTCGAGACCGCGAGTCACAGCGACAGAGACCGCGAGTCACAGCGATAGTGACCGCGAGCCACGTGTTAGAGTACTCGAGCATTACCGTAGCCGTACTCGTACAGCTTTACACAGCGCACGTAGCATAAGCTACTTAGACTCTCTTACTCTAATATGTTATATCTTTTACAGACATATATCACCCGTTTCAGCCTCATATTTTTGCGTACAGCGATAGTATTAAAACACTGATATACAAAATATTATACCCTGTATGTGTTTCAAACTATCTATGAGGTCATGTTTGACCACGACGCACCACTGCAATTTCTGATCACACTTCGGATTTCAAATTAGCCGCCAAACGCGTTTCGAACTGGCAGTCAGCAAAATTACTTGATGATTGCCTTTTGCGGTTGAACTAACACTCCGCAGGTCGGGCCGGCGTTAATTTTACCTTGCCCTTACCTTTTATGAGTGGGAATTCTACTACGATTGCCCTCTCGGCTTTTCAATCAACTTCAATGTCAAAACGCGTTAGTTAATTATCGCATGCTCTGCCGAAATTTGAGGGACGCCTTAGATTTTGGGTTCATTACGAGCATTTACCGCGGAAGCGCTGGCAAATTTTTTAAAAATTAACAGAACTTAGCGAAAATCTACATCTCCACCCCTACGAGAACGACTTGCGCAACATCGTCACCTCCACCAACTCCAACGGTCTGGAAGGACTACCATGTCGTCGTTCACGCCAACTACAACCCCGGGATCCCAACCACCAACCGAAGAGCGTAATCCACTTGCTCAACGACGTTTATTAACTTCACGTCAACCTCTTTCGCCATCTCCAACAATCGAAGAAGTCTCCATCACGACCAACGCCCTTCTTCAAGATGTCCATGCGCTCACCGCCACCATGGCTGAGCTCACCACCACCGTCGCCTCGCTTGGATCAGCATTTCGGCGTTCATCTGCCCAGTCCGACGAGATCTACGAGAATTACGTCACGAAGGAGGAACTCAGCGACATCAACCAACTCAACGAGACCGTCATCAACGACTTAATCAAAGTACGAGACGAGTGTGTTGGATATACCCCTAGGACTCGGGATATATTCACTCAGTGATAGGTTTTCTCAGAATGTAATAAAGTTGATAAGTTAACCCGATATAACGGGCATAAACAGTTAGGGTTCGGCTTCGGGTGACAGTCATACACACTACTATAGGAAGAGTCACAAAGCAAGCGGTGTGACTGTTCCAGCACACCACCTAGTGTGGTGACTGGCTAGCCGAATGTGAAACTTGTGAACAAACACCATCTAGAGCGGTGGAAACTGAGTCCTAAGGGAAGGCCTGTCCTTTCTGGCAGGGCTGTTCCCACTCAAGAGTTGCAAATCTGAAATCCGGCCCGTGATCGGACCCCTCTGCACATACAGCTACTGTCAATTTCACTGTGCAGGAGCGGCATGATTAACTTGCTAGCCACTAGTCGGCGGTGGCACTGCTGTGCCAGCCCGCAGCACAATCACGGTGCCGTGAATTGAAGTTGTCGACACCGTGTTTGAATCATTCGTAGAGCTCCAGAAGAAATCTGAAAAGTCTCGATCGTCGTGCGAGGGATTCTCCCCCTCCTCCTGGTCTGTAGTCGGGCCCGGTGAGTAGTCCGGTGACGGTGGGGCATCC
Organism: Cymbomonas tetramitiformis; assembly: GCA_001247695.2. Lineage (NCBI taxonomy): Eukaryota > Viridiplantae > Chlorophyta > Pyramimonadophyceae > Pyramimonadales > Pyramimonadaceae > Cymbomonas > Cymbomonas tetramitiformis. The sequence goes on along the minus strand of LGRX02030889.1, from coordinate 5,272 downwards.
CAATACAGCGGAGGAGGGGGCGGGTGTACCGGGATGTAAAGCCCGATCGGTGCATCGTGAAGGCCTTGCCGAGCACGGTGCCGGCCGTGCCGGCGCGGCGGAATAGCAGCCGGCGTCGCAGAGAGTAATGAAGGCCCGCCAGTGGTCGCCTCAGCAGCACCACCGACCCCCAGGCCGGTGTGGTCCGGTGCACACGCCCCGCCAGGAGCGGCAGCTGTGAGTGGCGTCGCGGCGGCGCACACACAGAAGAATGCACAAAGCATCACCGTAATTGCCGAAGAGCGGGCAAACCCCAAGGCGGTGCACCGCATCCGCGACGAGATGCTGGAGGCTGCGGGACCGCATCCTCACCGTCAATAGGGTCACACCCAGCTGCAGAGTCGTCCACGTCGCCGTCGCAAGAGCCGGTCTCCGACTCGGCGTACATGTACCGCATCGCCAAGTCCTTGCCCTCAGCCGTGATCGAGAGTCCCCCCATCCTCGCAATCCGGTCCGCAAAGCAGAGGTCGGGCTCGTGCGCGTGCATGGGGTCCACCGGCATCATGTCACCGGCGTCGGACGCCTCCGACTCGTCCGGGTAAACATGCTCGATTGCCGCCGGCGGTGGCGCCGGCGGTGCCTCCTCGCGGACATGCGTGCAGGCGGCAGCCGAGATGCCTTCTGCCACACCACCCACTGTGAAGCCCCCCATGTGGGTGACAGGCTGGCAGTAGGGTAGGAAGTCCTGCAACGCACCGTTCTCCCGCTCCGGCTCGAGCCCGAAGGCACACGCCGAAACGCCGTCGAGCATCTCCGGCTTACCTCCCGCTAGAAGGCAGAGCGCATCGAACCGCTCGCCGTCGTGCTCGTCCATGGCCGTCTGAAACTGCTCCGCCAGCAAGTCGTTCTCGATGTCACCGAGGGAGAAGCTGTGGAAGCTTCCCCCAGCGCCGTGCTTGCCGCCGTTCGGGCAGTCGCGGTGCCAGTGACGCATCTCGTCCTTCTTGCACGTCGAATTCTGGCAGAACGGGATGAAGTCACCGCTGCCCTTGTGAAAAGCAACGCGCTTCCTCGCCTGCGACTGCGGCCAGTTTCCCCCCGTCGGGAGGTCACCTGCCGCAAAACGAACACCGGAGCCGCCTCCCCCGTTGCCGATTTTGTTCTTGTCCGCTCGCGGGGTAAAACCCCGCCCGTTGACCTTGTCCGTGAGGACCTTCAGCTGCCGCTTCACGTCGAGGATGATGGCCGTGAGGTCGGACAGCTGCGGGGTGTCGCCGTCAGTGGCCACGGCCGCTGCGGACAGGGTGAACGAGGCAGTGTATGTGCGTACCGGCTGCGACGTGTCGGGCGTAGCACTCGAGGACCCATTGCTGAATGGTGAGGAGGTCCGCGGCCGCCCGCTGCTGGTGCGTGAAGAGCCTCGACACCACCGGCGCGTAGAATCCAGGATCCAGCGCCGCGAGGAACAACTCCTTCACCTCGTCATCGTCGAGGGTGTTGCGCCTCTTGGCGGACCGCAAGGCCGCGTTGAAATTTGTGATGGAATCGGACGGGTCGGTGTAGGCCTTGAAGTGGACGCCAAGGAGGTCCGATGTCCCCTGAAAGGGTGCACCGGAGTCCAGCAGCCGCCGCGCGAGCTCCAGAAGGGCTCGCTTGCCGTCCATCGGGTGCAACGTCGCGGAAGCCTCGAGCCAGTCACCCGCCGGAGAGGCGGGACACACGATGAGCTCGAGCGTCGAAAAAAGAAGCTTGTTGGCCTCGGGGCGGATGGCCAACGTGGAGTCCTCCAAGTCGAAGAGTGGCGCAAATAAGGCGTCCTGCGCCTCGAACGTCTCCTGGAGAGCAGGCACCAGCTTGGAAAGAAGCACCTGCGCGTTGGATTCCGTTCCCGTAAAACGGTCATGTTTCTCACGGAAACACTTCCGGATCACGTGCTTCGCCACGCTCTCGTCGAAGCGCTCACGGGTGAGTGAGCGAACACCCGCCAAGAAAACGGCTTGGGCGGAGTTCGCAGCCGGAACACCAGCAGGTGCCGGCGTAACCGGCGTGACGGAATTACGTGCGGCGGCGGAGTCGAAAATTGTAGCTAAGGAGCGTCGACGAGACGCCATACTCGAGGTCAATCTAGTCGCAACCATGGTGTAGAAGACTGTAGAGACGAAGTGAGGGAAAATGGGACGAGGTGCGGAAGGATCGGCGGCCAAAAGTCGCAATGCGGTTGTCGAGGAAAGCAAGGGAAAGCCGTGGCGTAAAAATCTTCCCACGTGCATGTGGATGCAGAGTGACGCGGCCAAGGAAAGTGGTGTCGGATCCGACCAAAATTTCCAACGTCAACCAACGCGAAGCGAGGAAAATGAAGTCCGCCTCGTGCACAAGCCCCCCCGTAAGTCCAATCAACCAGGCATCAGCTAGGCCATACCGCTCCGCCGCGGCCTCTAGTGGAGCCCCTCACTCCATCTCAAGCGTCGCTGTTTAGCCAGACATGGCTAAAATTCGCAGTGTCTGAATAAAGAGTGCGTGGGGCCAAACCTGTTGGATATACCCCTAGGACTCGGGATATATTCACTCAGTGATAGGTTTTCTCAGAATGTAATAAAGTTGATAAGTTAACCCGATATAACGGGCATAAACAGTTAGGGTTCGGGTTCGGGTGACAGTCATACACACTACTATAGGAAGAGTCACAAAGCAAGCGGTGTGACTGTTCCAGCAGAGTGCGTCAACGCCACCTTACTGGCTCGCACTGTGGCGAGTAGAACTACTTCATCTTCGACGCCATCTTCAGTCGTAATTACTTCGGACAAGATGTTTGACACCACCAAGGAATTGGAAACTATTCCAGAAGTAACGCCATTGGAACATCGAGATGGCCAAGCACTTCCTCCAACCAAGATCAAGCACATCATGGACGACAACACGAGCGCCTACAACACGCGCTCCACTACCCCTGACGTCACTCCACTTCTGAAGCAGTTGAAGACCGCCTACTACGCCCTCACGGATATTCACGAGCGTCAACAACAACGAGATCTTCAATTGAACTTTCTCACCACGGGCGGCGACATTGTCTTCAAGCGGTTCTGTGACGCCCTGACCCGTGTCCTCACCGCCACTCGACCTGGCCACGCCCCTGCACTACTCAATCTTCAACGCCGACTGAAGGACGAGGCCTACGACGGTATCTCCAACGGTCTTGTGGCTCAACTTCTGCTTGCGGCCACTTGTGGCAACACACAAATTGTGGCTACTACCCAAATTTATGGTCCTACCACAAGGACCAATGGGCAATTGCGGTTTCGATCACTAAATCGACTATATGAGGCACAGGCAACATTTGCACATGATATTTATGAGTTAAATGAATTTTATTTCTTATAGCGGCGCCCCCCATGAGACTTTAGGTGTGTGGTTGAACGACACGCTTTAGGGGTGTAATTTCACCAAAAGCTTGAAGAAAATGGTGGTCCTACCACAAGGACCACCGTTATTTTGAGTATTAGGAGTCACATGGGGGGCTCACGGTGATGCTCATGGTTATACATCTTGAGTTTATGACCAAATAAGATAACTGAATCGGTTACTTCGCACCCTCATCATCATTTCCGCTCTATTTCAGCATGGCGCATGTTCAACACAACGCAAATTCCGAATTTAGTGAATTTCGGACTTTGGAATTTGGCATTCATCCATTCTAAAATGTACACGCCAGTCGAAAAATAAGATATTCGGATGATGTTAGACTTTCAGAAATTCGCAATACATATATACTTGAAGATTTAATGCGCCGCACACAACGACCTTGCGATATATACCCTCTAGCAAGCAATTATGATGGCTGGCTGGTCAGCTCGCGTGACCACTGTTTTAGGGGGGAAACCAACGAGCCAATATATTAGAGGGGAAGCCAACGAGCCAACGAGCCAATATATGCATTCCAACCGGGCCTACCGCCCAAATATGATTGGGACATATGTATAGCTTCAATTTGATGGTATCCGCGCAGGTGTAGTGTTTATATATGATTGGTAAAAAAATATTGAAGATGAGTCACTAATTTGCCACATTTTGAATGTCCCAAAAAATCCGGTTTGAAAGATTTGAGTGTAGAGGTTTGAAATGCGTTCGTCATGGATATATGGGATGGATATAGGCCAAACCAGCGTTCAAATAAATTAATATAGGACCTATATATATACCACCTTTCATTGGTTAGACACCACAAATCACGGGAGATGGCCAATTAAATTATCGGAACCATGGTCCTCGTGGTAGGACCAAATCATCGATTTGGTCCTACCACAAGGACTGCGGGGCAGTAGCCAATTGTGTTGTCACAAATTGTGCAGAGCTCCCCGCAGGCTCAAGTGGACGGCAGGCTGCTTTTGCTGCACGTACACTGCCGCCTTATCACCTACCCCCCCTCCCTGGACAACTCCTTCCTCACCAAGGCCAAAGCCCTTCGAATCTCTGAGTCCGAGGACCCCGCCGTGAAGCTCAACACCTTCACCACCCTCATTGGCAACCACAGGCAGCTCCACCCCGCCTTCTCTGGACAGCAGGAGCAGGAGGTCCTCATCGAGATCTTAGGGCCTCCCAGGACACGGCCGAGCACCTGTTCTCCATCCCTCTGTACTTCGAGGTCATCCGTGCCTACGACGAGGACAACCGCCTGACCGCCTCTGGCTACCCCGGTGGTCTTCAGAAGTTCATTGAGGCCATCGGGAAGGTATGGTACACCCAGGGCTCTGCCCACCATTCCCAGCTCCCTGGCTCTTCATCCCGCCCCCGAGCTGCCTCCATGACGGGGGAAGTCCGTGAGGGGGGGCGGGGCTCGGCTGACAAGACCAAGCCGAAGGAGAAGCACCCTGGTGGGAAGGGCGGCAAGGGGGGCAAGGGGGGCAAGGGCACGCACCCTCGGGCTACCACACCACCCCCATCCAGGCCCCGCTCACCACTACGGGGCGGCACCAGAGCTGACTTCCTGGAGCACGAGAAGGCCCTGTACAAGGCGGCCAAGTCCAAGCACTCCGGCTCCACCAACAAGGACTCCACCCCCTCTGGCACCTGGAATGGCCTGAAGTTCACCCCCTCCGACCCCAATGACAAGTCCATCGGTCACCCCTGCCGCTCCTGCAAGTTCAAGCACGGCAAGACCGTCACCCACTCCCTCGGCAGGTTCGGCTGTCCCTGCACACTGGCTGAGAAGGCCGACATGTGGGTGAAAGCCGGCCCCCCTCCATCTGTGAACCATGTCTCCGCCCCCCATCCCTCCACACCCGCACCCCCTGCCACC
>LGRX02030888.1:0-12940 GCA_001247695.2 Cymbomonas tetramitiformis | reverse complement strand
CCCTCCTGAATTATATTATTAACGCAGTCATTCATGGGTGACCTTACTTATTTCTACCGCACGCTGGGTACGTTTCAATTTTTATTTACAATACACTCGGGCTTCAATTCATATAATACTAGGCGGATCGATCTCAAAAAGAGATCTCCACTAGGCCATCTGACCGTAGGATCATGTGCGCGACAGTGCTTCGCTTTTTGCTTCCCAACGTGCCATGCCATAACGCGAGGGTGGCGTCGCGATAAATGTACGCGACTGCAGTGGCACTGTCATCGTTAGCGTCTGGCGATCGTGAGATCGGAAGTTCGTCTGTGTCGCCCGTTGGGATTCGCGCTTTGCTGATTAAGTAAGTAAGTAAGGTAAGGTAATTTGGTCCGGTTCCAAATCATAAGGAGCAGAGGTTGGATACAGCATACAGTGACACACTTCTCTATTTATGATTTGTATTGAATAGCAGCCGGCAGAAATGCTATGAAACGAATGATTAGGCTACTACTTTTATGTCCCGCTCCGCCAACGATCGACCTTTGGTCTTGAAATAGAAATATTAATATAGTGATTACTGTTTTTAACGATGCCACAATGCATCCATATAAATATGGAAATCTAAGTTGGGGCAGAAGCAAAGGATTTCTATGCCACGTGTATGGATAGCATTCAATGTTTCTCAATTCACATTATATAAATCTCGGCACATTTTCTTGCGCAATATCTATTTATAAGATCGCTTCCGGCGTAAGGGTTATTGACAGCACACTGTTCAATGGTCACAACGGCATTGTTCACTGTTCACGACAGCGACACTTGAACGACTTGAGCGAAACGTTGCGTGCTTTTTGATATAAACCAAATAATCAATTTATTCCTGTTTATACTTTTCATTATCCACTGATGATCTGAATTATATTATCTTTTGCACTGTTAAAAACGCACTGTTAAAGCACTGGATTTTCTGAATCCGTTCAAGCAATCCCGGAATTGCCATGAATGAGGACCTAATTTATATATGCATTTGACCCATAATGGCTTCAATTCATATAATATAATATGGATACAGCATACGTAGTACAGCCTACGATTTGGGCGTCAATTTTTGCAAAAATCAATCAAAATCGAGATTTTGCATATTGCAAGTTGTATCTTCTTGTCACCGTCCCATATTTAGTAATCGAGTAACAGATTTCATCCGACCACTACGCACTACAGTACAGTGCGTGCTCATATATAAGAATGTCGGAAAATCGGGGTTGGACCGAATATTCTTAGCAAATTTCTATACTTAACACATGACGCCCATATATAAGTACATAACACTCGTCTAAGAATTCCGGTCCGATATTCTTACAAGACATTATTCTTAGGGACAGGCGAGGGTACGGGCGCTGGGAACTCGTCCAACTTTTCTGATGACTGCATGTCACGGCTGCGTCTATCGCGTGAGACAGTGACCACAATAATGAACGTCGCCGGCAGCAGACGGTGAACACATGTCACATCGACATCGCGGACACCATTGCCGCTGCCGACAAGAAGGCTTCCCAGGATACTCGTGAAGGTATCGACTGATTAGACTGATGTGATTAATTCGGCCTCAAGTTTGTGTGCAACAATATTTTTGGATCCGGCTGCGGCATGTGTACCTCCAACCAGTAGGGTAGAATCTTTGTTGAACGAGGGGGATACGCGACTGAAATGTATTAATGACTCACGCTGCCTCGGATATAGAGATGAAGTGCTCGGCAGGTTCACCAAGCATAAAGGTGACTTTAGGGCCATTAAAACTAAATTGCCCCCTGGTAGGGGGAACTTCTTTTTGCTGCGAATTTGAGTGAGATCGTTTTCTGGATTGTGATTTTGAGTGAGAAATCTCCTGTAACGAGTCCGCTGGTGCCTCCTGTAACGAGTCTAACGAGGGTCGTGCTGGAAAGGGAATGCCTACTACGATGAGTGCGGCACTCAAAACATGCTTGCACAACGCACCACGGGACTTGTGATCCAAGCAGTTACAACGGAACTTAGTCATAATAGCAGATTCGCCAACTGTAAAAGATATTTGGTATGCCCCCTCCAAGTCATCATAGAAACCAACCAAGGCAGAATATTGAAAGCTAGTGCGGTCACTGTCAGGTTCCTGCACGACACGTAAGTTGGTCACTGAATCCATCAAGTCCACTGCCCTGGTCATACGACGTTGAGCGTCAACTTGCTTTTGCACTGAGGTGTAACAGAAACTTGCCGGGCAAGGATATCGTGGTTTTAATGCCATGCGAATCTCTTGCACCGTTGGTGCAGGCTGCATCACATCTTGTTCTCTCCGCCCAGTGATCACACCGTTGGCCTCTTGTGACAGTCTTGGTACATGTAAGTCGTCAAGTCCACCGGGGCTTTCAACAGCCTAAAAGATATTACAACCCCGATTCGTAGAATATGGGGAGGGGGCGGGGGAGGTGGGGAGGGAAGGGGGGAGGGAGGGGTGAGGTGGGGGGGGGCATTGGGTTGTTTTCAAAGTTTTAGTTTATACGTTCGTTCACGAAGATTGGGGATTATTTTTTCCCCACCTGTACGTTTACGTACCCCCTATATAAATTAGGTCCTCATTCATGGCAATTCCAGAATTGCTTGAACGGATTCAGAAAATTCAGTGCTTTTAACAGTGCGTTTTTAGTGCGTTTTTAACAGTGCAAAAATTGACGCCCAAATCGTAGGCTGTACTACGTATGCTGTATAGTGTATTAATATTCTATGAATTGAAGCCATTGTGTATCAAATGCATATATAAATTAGGTCCTCATTCATGGCAATTCCAGGATTGCTTGAACGGATTCAGAAAATTCAGTGCTTTTAACAGTGCGTTTTTAGTGCGTTTTTAACAGTGCAAAAATTGACGCCCAAATCGTAGGTTGTACTACGTATGCTGTATGCATATTATTATATGAATTGAAGCCATTGTGTCAGCCATGGGACTACGTGAGACGGCACATATTTTACAAATCACTTCCCACTGCGATAATATAATTCAGGTCATCAGTGGATAATGAAAAATATAAACAGGAATAAATTGATTATTTGATTTATATCAAAAAGCACGCAACGTTACGCTCAAGTCGTTCAAGTGTCGTGAACAGTGAACAATGCCGTTGTGACCATTGAACAGTGGGCTGTCAATAACCCTTACGCCGGAAGCGATCTTATAAATAGATATTGCGCAACAAAATGGACCGAGATTTATACAACGTGAATTCAGAAACAGTGAATGCTATCCATACACGTGGCATAGACTGCCCCAACTTAGATGTCCATATTTATATGGATGCATTGTGGCATCGTTAAAAACAGTAATCACTATATATCTATTTTAAGACCAAAGGTCGATCGTTGGCGGATCGGGACATAAAAGTAGTAGCCTAATCATTCGTTTTATAGCATTTCTGCCGGCTGCTATTCAATACAAACCATTAATAGAGAAGTGTGTCACTGTATGCCGTATCCATATTATATGAATTGAAGCCCGAGTGTATTGTAAATAAAAATTAAAACGTACCCAGCGTGCGGTAGAAATGAGTAAGGTCACCCATGAATGACTGCGTTAATAATATAATTCGGGAGGGAGATGCGGGGGCGGAGCCCCGCAGTATCCCCCTGCTTGTTTCCTAAACTATATGTTTACCAAATCAGCCAATGAAACAAACAATTGCAAATCAATGAGACAAGAGAACCGGCATATGGTAATCGGTTGCCGGGGGTCTGGTGATTGGGGGGGAGGGGGAGAGGGGGTGGGGGAGGGGTGGGTGGGGGAAAGTGGCTGGAGTTGTTTTTCAAAGTTTTAGTTTATACGTTCGTTCACGAAGATTGGGGATTATTTTTTTCCCCACCTGGCACGTTTAGTACCCCTATAAGTATAGCGCGCCTCACGGGGGACTAGATATCCAGTACTGCCCCCTGTATGACATTCCTCGATGCATGTGACAGATGACTGCATTATTCGGCTCGAGACCGCGAGTCACAGCGACAGAGACCGCGAGTCACAGCGATAGTGACCGCGAGCCACGTGTTAGAGTACTCGAGCATTACCGTAGCCGTACTCGTACAGCTTTACACAGCGCACGTAGCATAAGCTACTTAGACTCTCTTACTCTAATATGTTATATCTTTTACAGACATATATCACCCGTTTCAGCCTCATATTTTTGCGTACAGCGATAGTATTAAAACACTGATATACAAAATATTATACCCTGTATGTGTTTCAAACTATCTATGAGGTCATGTTTGACCACGACGCACCACTGCAATTTCTGATCACACTTCGGATTTCAAATTAGCCGCCAAACGCGTTTCGAACTGGCAGTCAGCAAAATTACTTGATGATTGCCTTTTGCGGTTGAACTAACACTCCGCAGGTCGGGCCGGCGTTAATTTTACCTTGCCCTTACCTTTTATGAGTGGGAATTCTACTACGATTGCCCTCTCGGCTTTTCAATCAACTTCAATGTCAAAACGCGTTAGTTAATTATCGCATGCTCTGCCGAAATTTGAGGGACGCCTTAGATTTTGGGTTCATTACGAGCATTTACCGCGGAAGCGCTGGCAAATTTTTTAAAAATTAACAGAACTTAGCGAAAATCTACATCTCCACCCCTACGAGAACGACTTGCGCAACATCGTCACCTCCACCAACTCCAACGGTCTGGAAGGACTACCATGTCGTCGTTCACGCCAACTACAACCCCGGGATCCCAACCACCAACCGAAGAGCGTAATCCACTTGCTCAACGACGTTTATTAACTTCACGTCAACCTCTTTCGCCATCTCCAACAATCGAAGAAGTCTCCATCACGACCAACGCCCTTCTTCAAGATGTCCATGCGCTCACCGCCACCATGGCTGAGCTCACCACCACCGTCGCCTCGCTTGGATCAGCATTTCGGCGTTCATCTGCCCAGTCCGACGAGATCTACGAGAATTACGTCACGAAGGAGGAACTCAGCGACATCAACCAACTCAACGAGACCGTCATCAACGACTTAATCAAAGTACGAGACGAGTGTGTTGGATATACCCCTAGGACTCGGGATATATTCACTCAGTGATAGGTTTTCTCAGAATGTAATAAAGTTGATAAGTTAACCCGATATAACGGGCATAAACAGTTAGGGTTCGGCTTCGGGTGACAGTCATACACACTACTATAGGAAGAGTCACAAAGCAAGCGGTGTGACTGTTCCAGCACACCACCTAGTGTGGTGACTGGCTAGCCGAATGTGAAACTTGTGAACAAACACCATCTAGAGCGGTGGAAACTGAGTCCTAAGGGAAGGCCTGTCCTTTCTGGCAGGGCTGTTCCCACTCAAGAGTTGCAAATCTGAAATCCGGCCCGTGATCGGACCCCTCTGCACATACAGCTACTGTCAATTTCACTGTGCAGGAGCGGCATGATTAACTTGCTAGCCACTAGTCGGCGGTGGCACTGCTGTGCCAGCCCGCAGCACAATCACGGTGCCGTGAATTGAAGTTGTCGACACCGTGTTTGAATCATTCGTAGAGCTCCAGAAGAAATCTGAAAAGTCTCGATCGTCGTGCGAGGGATTCTCCCCCTCCTCCTGGTCTGTAGTCGGGCCCGGTGAGTAGTCCGGTGACGGTGGGGCATCCCAATACAGCGGAGGAGGGGGCGGGTGTACCGGGATGTAAAGCCCGATCGGTGCATCGTGAAGGCCTTGCCGAGCACGGTGCCGGCCGTGCCGGCGCGGCGGAATAGCAGCCGGCGTCGCAGAGAGTAATGAAGGCCCGCCAGTGGTCGCCTCAGCAGCACCACCGACCCCCAGGCCGGTGTGGTCCGGTGCACACGCCCCGCCAGGAGCGGCAGCTGTGAGTGGCGTCGCGGCGGCGCACACACAGAAGAATGCACAAAGCATCACCGTAATTGCCGAAGAGCGGGCAAACCCCAAGGCGGTGCACCGCATCCGCGACGAGATGCTGGAGGCTGCGGGACCGCATCCTCACCGTCAATAGGGTCACACCCAGCTGCAGAGTCGTCCACGTCGCCGTCGCAAGAGCCGGTCTCCGACTCGGCGTACATGTACCGCATCGCCAAGTCCTTGCCCTCAGCCGTGATCGAGAGTCCCCCCATCCTCGCAATCCGGTCCGCAAAGCAGAGGTCGGGCTCGTGCGCGTGCATGGGGTCCACCGGCATCATGTCACCGGCGTCGGACGCCTCCGACTCGTCCGGGTAAACATGCTCGATTGCCGCCGGCGGTGGCGCCGGCGGTGCCTCCTCGCGGACATGCGTGCAGGCGGCAGCCGAGATGCCTTCTGCCACACCACCCACTGTGAAGCCCCCCATGTGGGTGACAGGCTGGCAGTAGGGTAGGAAGTCCTGCAACGCACCGTTCTCCCGCTCCGGCTCGAGCCCGAAGGCACACGCCGAAACGCCGTCGAGCATCTCCGGCTTACCTCCCGCTAGAAGGCAGAGCGCATCGAACCGCTCGCCGTCGTGCTCGTCCATGGCCGTCTGAAACTGCTCCGCCATTAAGTCGTTCTCGATGTCACCGAGGGAAAAGCTGTGGAAGCTTCCCCCAGCGCCGTGCTTGCCGCCGTTCGGGCAGTCGCGGTGCCAGTGACGCATCTCGTCCTTCTTGCACGTCGAATTCTGGCAGAACGGGATGAAGTCACCGCTGCCCTTGTGAAAAGCAACGCGCTTCCTCGCCTGCGACTGCGGCCAGTTTCCCCCCGTCGGGAGGTCACCTGCCGCAAAACGAACACCGGAGCCGCCTCCCCCGTTGCCGATTTTGTTCTTGTCCGCTCGCGGGGTAAAACCCCGCCCGTTGACCTTGTCCGTGAGGACCTTCAGCTGCCGCTTCACGTCGAGGATGATGGCCGTGAGGTCGGACAGCTGCGGGGTGTCGCCGTCAGTGGCCACGGCCGCTGCGGACAGGGTGAACGAGGCAGTGTATGTGCGTACCGGCTGCGACGTGTCGGGCGTAGCACTCGAGGACCCATTGCTGAATGGTGAGGAGGTCCGCGGCCGCCCGCTGCTGGTGCGTGAAGAGCCTCGACACCACCGGCGCGTAGAATCCAGGATCCAGCGCCGCGAGGAACAACTCCTTCACCTCGTCATCGTCGAGGGTGTTGCGCCTCTTGGCGGACCGCAAGGCCGCGTTGAAATTTGTGATGGAATCGGACGGGTCGGTGTAGGCCTTGAAGTGGACGCCAAGGAGGTCCGATGTCCCCTGAAAGGGTGCACCGGAGTCCAGCAGCCGCCGCGCGAGCTCCAGAAGGGCTCGCTTGCCGTCCATCGGGTGCAACGTCGCGGAAGCCTCGAGCCAGTCACCCGCCGGAGAGGCGGGACACACGATGAGCTCGAGCGTCGAAAAAAGAAGCTTGTTGGCCTCGGGGCGGATGGCCAACGTGGAGTCCTCCAAGTCGAAGAGTGGCGCAAATAAGGCGTCCTGCGCCTCGAACGCCTCCTGGAGAGCAGGCACCAGCTTGGAGAGAAGCACCTGCGCGTTGGATTCCGTTCCCGTAAAACGGTCATGTTTCTCACGGAAACACTTCCGGATCACGTGCTTCGCCACGCTCTCGTCGAAGCGCTCACGGGTGAGTGAGCGAACACCCGCCAAGAAAACGGCTTGGGCGGAGTTCGCAGCCGGAACACCAGCAGGTGCCGGCGTAACCGGCGTGACGGAATTACGTGCGGCGGCGGAGTCGAAAATTGTAGCTAAGGAGCGTCGACGAGACGCCATACTCGAGGTCAATCTAGTCGCAACCATGGTGTAGAAGACTGTAGAGACGAAGTGAGGGAAAATGGGACGAGGTGCGGAAGGATCGGCGGCCAAAAGTCGCAATGCGGTTGTCGAGGAAAGCAAGGGAAAGCCGTGGCGTAAAAATCTTCCCACGTGCATGTGGATGCAGAGTGACGCGGCCAAGGAAAGTGGTGTCGGATCCGACCAAAATTTCCAACGTCAACCAACGCGAAGCGAGGAAAACGAAGTCCGCCTCGTGCACAAGCCCCCCCGTAAGTCCAATCAACCAGGCATCAGCTAGGCCATACCGCTCCGCCGCGCCTCTAGTGGAGCCCCTCACTCCATCTCAAGCGTCGCTGTTTAGCCAGACATGGCTAAAATTCGCAGTGTATGAATAAAGAGTGCGTGGGGCCAAACCTGTTGGATATACCCCTAGGACCCGGGATATATTCACTCAGTGATAGGTTTTCTCAGAATGTAATAAAGTTGATAAGTTAACCCGATATAACGGGCATAAACAGTTAGGGTTCGGGTTCGGGTGACAGTCATACACACTACTATAGGAAGAGTCACAAAGCAAGCGGTGTGACTGTTCCAGCAGAGTGCGTCAACGCCACCTTACTGGCTCGCACTGTGGCGAGTAGAACTACTTCATCTTCGACGCCATCTTCAGTCGTAATTACTTCGGACAAGATGTTTGACACCACCAAGGAATTGGAAACTATTCCAGAGGTAACGCCATTGGAACATCGAGATGGCCAAGCACTTCCTCCAACCAAGATCAAGCACATCATGGACGACAACACGAGCGCCTACAACACCCGCTCCACTACCCCTGACGTCACTCCACTTCTGAAGCAGTTGAAGACCGCCTACTACGCCCTCACGGATATTCACGAGCGTCAACAACAACGAGATCTTCAATTGAACTTTCTCACCACGGGCGGCGACATTGTCTTCAAGCGGTTCTGTGACGCCCTGACCCGTGTCCTCACCGCCACTCGACCTGGCCACGCCCCTGCACTACTCAATCTTCAACGCCGACTGAAGGACGAGGCCTACGACGGTATCTCCAACGGTCTTGTGGCTCAACTTCTGCTTGCGGCCACTTGTGGCAACACACAAATTGTGGCTACTACCCAAATTTATGGTCCTACCACAAGGACCAATGGGCAATTGCGGTTTCGATCACTAAATCGACTATATGAGGCACAGGCAACATTTGCACATGATATTTATGAGTTAAATGAATTTTATTTCTTATAGCGGCGCCCCCCATGAGACTTTAGGTGTGTGGTTGAACGACACGCTTTAGGGGTGTAATTTCACCAAAAGCTTGAAGAAAATGGTGGTCCTACCACAAGAACCACCGTTATTTTGAGTATTAGGAGTCACATGGGGGGCTCACGGTGATGCTCATGGTTATACATCTTGAGTTTATGACCAAATAAGATAACTGAATCGGTTACTTCGCACCCTCATCATCATTTCCGCTCTATTTCAGCATGGCGCATGTTCAACACAACGCAAATTCCGAATTTAGTGAATTTCGGACTTTGGAATTTGGCATTCATCCATTCTAAAATGTACACGCCAGTCGAAAAATAAGATATTCGGATGATGTTAGACTTTCAGAAATTCGCAATACATATATACTTGAAGATTTAATGCGCCGCACACAACGACCTTGCGATATATACCCTCTAGCAAGCAATTATGATGGCTGGCTGGTCAGCTCGCGTGACCACTGTTTTAGGGGGGAAACCAACGAGCCAATATATTAGAGGGGAAGCCAACGAGCCAACGAGCCAATATATGCATTCCAACCGGGCCTACCGCCCAAATATGATTGGGACATATGTATAGCTTCAATTTGATGGTATCCGCGCAGGTGTAGTGTTTATATATGATTGGTAAAAAAATATTGAAGATGAGTCACTAATTTGCCACATTTTGAATGTCCCAAAAAATCCGGTTTGAAAGATTTGAGTGTAGAGGTTTGAAATGCGTTCGTCATGGATATATGGGATGGATATAGGCCAAACCAGCGTTCAAATAAATTAATATAGGACCTATATATATACCACCTTTCATTGGTTAGACACCACAAATCACGGGAGATGGCCAATTAAATTATCGGAACCATGGTCCTCGTGGTAGGACCAAATCATCGATTTGGTCCTACCACAAGGACTGCGGGGCAGTAGCCAATTGTGTTGTCACAAATTGTGCAGAGCTCCCCGCAGGCTCAAGTGGACGGCAGGCTGCTTTTGCTGCACGTACACTGCCGCCTTATCACCTACCCCCCCTCCCTGGACAACTCCTTCCTCACCAAGGCCAAAGCCCTTCGAATCTCTGAGTCCGAGGACCCCGCCGTGAAGCTCAACACCTTCACCACCCTCATTGGCAACCACAGGCAGCTCCACCCCGCCTTCTCTGGACAGCAGGAGCAGGAGGTCCTCATCGAGATCTTAGGGCCTCCCAGGACACGGCCGAGCACCTGTTCTCCATCCCTCTGTACTTCGAGGTCATCCGTGCCTACGACGAGGACAACCGCCTGACCGCCTCTGGCTACCCCGGTGGTCTTCAGAAGTTCATTGAGGCCATCGGGAAGGTATGGTACACCCAGGGCTCTGCTATTCCCAGCTCCCTGGCTCTTCATCCCGCCCCCGAGCTGCCTCCATGACGGGGGAAGTCCGTGAGGGGGGGCGGGGCTCGGCTGACAAGACCAAGCCGAAGGAGAAGCACCCTGGTGGGAAGGGCGGCAAGGGGGGCAAGGGGGGCAAGGGCACGCACCCTCGGGCTACCACACCACCCCCATCCAGGCCCCGCTCACCACTACGGGGCGGCACCAGAGCTGACTTCCTGGAGCACGAGAAGGCCCTGTACAATGCGGCCAAGCTCAAGCACACCGGCTCCACCAACAAGGACTCCACCCCCTCTGGCACCTGGAATGGCTTGAAGTTCACCCCCTCCGACCCCAATGACAAGTCCATCGGTCACCCCTGCCGCTCCTGCAAGTTCAAGCACGGCAAGACCGTCACCCACTCCCTCGGCAGGTTCGGCTGTCCCTGCACACTGGCTGAGAAGGCCGACATGTGGGTGAAAGCCGGCCCCCCTCCATCTGTGAACCATGTCTCCGCCCCCCATCCCTCCACACCCGCACCCCCTGCCACCCCCACCCCACCCCCCTCCGACAGTGCTTCAGCCAGCACCGCATCCGAGCTGGCAGCCCTCCGGCAAGAGGTTGCACAGCTCAGAGCAGCCACCCCCTCCGCCACTCCCCCCACCGCTCTGAGCTGCACCATCCAGCTAAAGCAGTCAGCTTCCAGGCAGGGTAGAAGTCTTCCAAAATTCTTTACGGCCCGTAAACTATATTTCCGTTGGCCCGCTTTCGGCCAAAACGGTCAAGGAAGAAAAATGCCCGCCGCAGGCGCGAAATTTTAAAATTAAGTATGGGGATTTGATAAACAGTGGCATAAAATGCCTATATTTTTGGCCGAAGTTTGGCCGGCTCATATTTTTGTGCGGCCCGGGGGCGAAAGCCCCTTCGGCCCGCTTTCGGCCCGGAGCGAGCTTCTGCGGCCCCGGGCCGGCCCGCCACGGTAAGACTTCTACCCTGCTTCCAGGCAGACCAGGAGTTTGAGGAGACTGAGTGGCCCGCCCTCACCACGTCACCAGTAAGCCCTGGATCCCCCAGATCTCTGGCCCGTCACCTCACCCACCTCCATCGGCTTCGGCCAACCACTTCTCCCCCAATCCCTTCAGCCTCCGCCTCTCCGCCCGACACCCAGTTCTCCTTCCCCCAGCTGGACCCCCCTCCCTCTTTGCCTTCAGGTACTTTGACACCGTCACGGCTACTGACTTGAGGGAGGACCCGGGCCGCGAGGACCCGTCTTGGGAGAAGACGAAGCGGCAGAGGAAGCGGGACAAGGAGAAGCAGAAGAAGGCCAGGCAGCAGCAGCAGAAGCATGACCGGCAGCACCAGGTAGCTGAGTCACTGGCTTCGGCCAACAGCACCGCCACCGCCCCAGTCCAGACAGACATCACCGTGGACTGCAACACCCAGTGCCCTCTGCCTTACCTGACCGACCTCCTGACCGGCAGCACCTCAGTGGCCTCCACCATCTCCGAGGACACTCTGGACACTGCCACCACCCCTCTCCCACCACCATCATCACCTCCCGACTGCCACCAGCCTGAGCCTCGGGCCACTGGTATCCCCCCAGCCACCACAATTGCACCTGACACTGCATACATCCATACTGCAGTGCCTGGGATGGGGATGCATTGGGAGGGCACGCATGCAGACCTGGTCCACACTGCTGCCGTATACACCGCCGCACCACAGCCTGGCTGTAACACACCCTCGGCCACACGCACCCTAGTAGCCATTGCCATGCACTGGTTCTCCTTCACGGTTGCTGTGCTTCTCACACTTTTGCACATAACACTGACATACACATTCTATATGTCACCTCGGCCGGCTACCACCTTCTCACAGCCGGCCTCTGCCAGTGCTTCGGCATCGGCCAATGCCTCCACACAGCCAGCCTCCGGTGGTGCCACGACACCGGCTACTGCCTCACCTCAGCCGACCTCCGGTGGTGCCACGGCACCGGCTACTGCCTCCACACAGCCAGCCTCCGGTGGTGCCACGGCACCGGCTACTGCCTCACCTCAGCCGGCCCCCGGTGGTGCCACGGCACCGGCCAAACACACTATTCGATGAAAATGATATTCTCATGTGAAAATGATATTGCCTTATTTACCTCATGATAGGATTAAAAAGCCGCATTTTAACAGTCAAGAACATGCAAGTGCAGGTTGTGCATTAGATTTAATGGTTTTTATGGTACAAAATTGAGGTCAAATGCACTTTTTCGAAATCTAGGAGGAGTGAAAACACAAATAACTTTTGACTCGGAATCTATATACACGTTATACACATATTATTTACATGTTTTTTTCCGTCTTGCTTTACGCGTCCACTTCAGGTGCTACCGCTACCGCTACGCAATTATCAAAAGCTTCGTCTTCATCGGAATCATCCGATTCATTCAAGTCACCTAGGTCCTTGCGCGTGCGTTTGGATTGTTGTGCAAGCAAAGCGACGACTATCTGCGCGTATAATTGCTCGTTCGGTATACTCCGTTCGGGGTCATTCGCATCCACATTCCATGCCAGCACTATTTCATTC
>LGRX02030887.1:0-19613 GCA_001247695.2 Cymbomonas tetramitiformis | reverse complement strand
CGCTCTGGCGCACAGAGGGCCGACATACAGGGCGGCACACACAGGCAGACCGGGCAGCCCCAGCTGTGAGAAGCAGACGCGCGTGTTACGCCATGGGCCGCAGCGGCATGGCACAAGAGGAGCGCTCGAGCCGTCGCAGTTTGAGCGGAGGGTGAAAGGGGGCGCTGCGACGGAACCCGCCCGGCGCCTGGGCCAACGCCACCAGGCGGGAGGATGTCGCGCAAGCCCCACCGTTGTTGTTGCTCATGATGTTCGCGACGTCCAGCGAGTCGTGGTGAGCACTCAGCCTGCGGAGCCACGAGGACCCCCCGGCAGCCTCCCGAGTTACACTCGAGCCCTAAGGTTGACGCCGGCTCCTGGCGGAGCCCTAACCCGGCTTATCAGTCGAGGTGCGGGAGGGAGCGCGGGAAGGAGGAGTTGGGGCGCCACACGCTGGCGAGCGCGGCAAGGCCCCACTGCACACCTTACCCACCAGTCACCGAAGAGAGGGGTGAGAGCAGGGTATCAGGTAGCCAGTAGGGCTACCAGGGGTAGGGGACGCTGAAGAAGCATGGTGGCCAGGGTCGAGAGGGGACCGGGAACATGAAGGGGGGAGGCAGGGAGTTGCGAAGCAGGGAAGCCTCTCGGGTGCAGGTGGTGCAGGTGGTGCAGGTGGGAGGGACACTCGGGTGCACCGTGTGGGGATGACACATCGGGTGCCGCCGGGGAATCGGTAAGTGGGTGCGCCATTGGGCAGCGGAAGCAAAGAAGCTAACAGGGGGGGTCGGGCATGCTGATGGGACTGAAGGCACCTCCCCAATGGCGGAATGTGGGCAACAGTCTTCGAGGCTGTGGATGCGCTGTTCCTTGTTCCGTTAGGGGTGCTGGCCTGTCCGAGCAGCCCCCTCGCGCCCTTGTGCCGCCCTTCTCCCGGGCTTCCGACTCGCGCCGGCGGGGATGCTCGAGGTGACGCGGTGTTCGAACGGGAGCTTCCCCCAGCCTCCCCCCAGCGCAACAGCGCACGTCTTGTGGTAGGGGAAAGGAAACACGGCAGTAGGTGGAGGGCTGAGTAGGCAGGCACGAGCGAACCTTTCTGAGCAGATTATAGCACGGGTGTGGAGGGGGCTGCAGGCTGGAAGGGATGAGAGCTTCGACTTCGGAGAGGGGGAGAGCTTCGACAGGGGTAAGGTGAAGCCCGGACGCAGCAGGCGCTCGTGAAGCGGGAGTACTGAGCTCAGCGCAGACTCGAGATGCGATGCCGGGTCGCGCTGGGGCTGCGCTGCAACTGCGATGCCGGGTCGCGCTGGGGCTGCGCTGTAACTGCAGGGAAGCAGAGAAGACGTGGAAATTCGGCTCAGATACACGGGGTGCCTCAGCAGGAGGTGTTGGGGCCGCGCACCAGGCGCCCCGGCTGAGAGTCGGAGTACGTGGTGAGCCCGGCACTATCCAGGGAGCGGATCTGCGCCGGCGCCGACTGCAGCAGCAGCGAGCCCTGCTGCTTGTGCCTCGCGCCGTGCACTGCGGCCATCCGACCGCGAGTCAAGCCCGGGACTCGAGAGGGGGGCCAACGGGAGTGGTGGACAAGAACTCGCTTCCAGGGTGCTCTTGCACTACACTGGAGAGAGGGAACGGGAGATACCCCACAGTGGACAGAAGGGAAGGGGACCTGCAACACAGGCGGGCTTTGTCCCAGGGCAGAGGGAAGAGGTGGCAAAGGTACCCTGAGGGCCGTGCAGGGAGAAGTCCGGCATGTTGCCGTGCGGGGCGGAGCGCGTCGCGGCCAGCAACTCCTCGGGGGTTCTGTCCCGAGCCACGCCGGCAAGGTCGAGAGAGCCATTGTGGCGTTTGCGGTCACGGTTGGTCACCTCGCTGTCCGGACAAGGCCCCCCTCAGGCTCAATGGTAAGGAAACTGGGCGCTGCATCCACTCAGCAAGTCCGCGACGAGACGGAGGTCTCTCACCACGAGCCGGAACGCCTCGCCTCGAAGACGGAGGAGCTCCTCCAGAGCTGACGGCCACATGGTGACAGGCGGGCCAGTCGAACCCCGTCGAAATTGCACAAGGCCGATCCAGGGAGGCCGGGCCGACCGGAGCTACCCACGTCCGTTTGTTAGGCGCGGCTTTCACATCGACGCACGCGTAGCTTCATCAGTAAGAATGCACGAAGGAGCCACGCCATGCAGAACAAAGGAATTTTCGCACGTGCCTAACGTCTTTTCGGCGAACCGTGCCATGGAAGCCTGAAATTAGTCATCCACGAGCGCATCCTTTCGCACTCTGCAGCCTCAACTGAAGGGATAGCAAGGGCACATTTGCAACACGAAAAGCCTTCCCCAGCCTGCGTCTCGCTGCAGGTACCTGGCCTGCTCTCCAAATTCGTGGCTGGTCGGGCAAATAAGCCGCGAGGAGAAAAGTGCGTCAGCACAGGGCCAAAGGCACTTGCAGTGCGGATGTCGTTTTCAAGTTGTGCACCAAACGTGGCTGAAAGTTGCGCCTGCACTTTGCTTTGATTGAAAGCGCCGGCAACGAGGGAAAACCTGGAACGCTGCGTGGAGGTCGCAGTAGAATCCTCGTCTGTGCTGTTTTTGCGCAACGTTAGAGTCACAAAGCTTCGCTTGGCCTTGTTGTATCGCTCTGGCTGGAGAGAGCCGTCGGGGAAATCTGTGCGGCATTGCGGCGAGTTGTCAGCAAGTTTTTGGGTCGGCACTCCGCCAACGTGCGCATCCGTTTAGAGAAAAACCTCCCGCTGTGTGCAAGTGCGCGGTTGCGACGGAAAGTGCGGCAAGGTGTCGTGTCGCCCAATGCGATTCTGGTGAAACGCATCCACCAGCATTCACCAGAATGAACTTCGTGGTTGCGCAAGCTGGCTCTGGCTCGCCGTCTGGACTGTACAAAATGCAATAAAGAAGGATAAATGCATACGACAGCGATACGCATACACAAGTGTATCTGTCGACCTGCCGGCCCTCAGACCGATGGGCCGCGATAATCCGTGTTCATGCGCTTCTTGGAAATGGTCTGAAAAGAATTTATTCTAATCGCACTGGATTGTTCGGATAGTTAGTGCACCAGACGTGGAGCTCGGTATTGCGGAGAGAATCCCAAAACGTCGCCGAAGATTCAGGATGCAAACGGGTAGGTGATGCCGGGCGCGGGGCGTAATCTAGCTAGAGTACCTGCGTCCCGTCCGAAGAAAGGTGGAAACCGCTTTTTGGCAACTGTTTCCCAGGCCATATTGTATGACGTCCCAAGACACTACGGTAACAGCACCGTCGCTAGTGCATATTTTCTAACGCTGTGAAGGCTTCGAAGACGTCACAGCAAGGGCGTCTGAGCGTCAGTCATTGGATTGCAGAGAATCGCCCACACGGTCCAGAAGAAGATGAAAATGGCAGTCGCACATCGGTGAATCGGGTGGCTTTTACATCACTCTTTCGGTTTCCAGAGTGGACGCACGAGCCTCCCTAGATTTCGATGTCAGAAATGCGCAACAGTGCCAGAAGGTCCTAAAATTCACTCCGAGAAGCAGATTATCAGCTTCATATCATATAACGTAGTATGTGAAAAACATCTTTTTTCTTGCCCACTCTCTCTCTAACAAATGAGTCAGAAAGGCATCTAAATGTCATTCATAGTCCTCATTCATCGCTCTACTTTTTCTCCAGACCGCGTGGACACTCACTGTTTGTACAGAAGAGTTCTAGTTCAAGCATAAAAACAGATCCCACACGAGCAGAAGTAGGCTCTACAGGTGACAGTTTACACAGATGTTCAAAGAACTAATAAGAACAAGAAGGAGAAGCAGCTCCGCAGCAAAAAGCTCTACGCTTGCAATTGCGGATGGAGACTCGCGGGTGTTACGCGTCCGTCGATACTCGTGATGAAGGTATCCATCGACTGAAACGAGGCAAACGACCGATTCGGATTAAGAGTGACCAGAAGCAGAACAGTGAACAGCCTGAACACTCAACTCGGAACACTATTTATACCAGGGGGAATAGTAGATAGGGTAATGCTACTGACGCTGGAATTTCGGGTGTCTTTTTACTTATACACGATTATATAAACCTGGACACCTCGCGCGATCGAGCCTGCCCACCATCGTCCTCACCGGCCGGTTCCGGTGGATCTTGATGACGACAACGTTCAACGTACACTTGGAACCTACAGCAGGGTCGATGATAAAGGTCATGGTCAGCGCCCACAATTCATTCTGCACATTCATTCGCCTCGTAAGGCGAATACTGCTGAACTGCTGAAATGCTGTGGTACGTTTCTTGAGCGAGTATTTTGTGTTTACTTGGTTTCTTGTATGAACTAACGATGCGGTTTGTGTGGAGCTCGTGCTGCAGGCTTAGAGATCAGACCGCGCCCTGAGATGTGGAGGGCTAAGTTGGCAAGTGCCAACCTAGTGTGGGATGAAACCCACCCACGTCGGACCCAATGCATAAAACGCTTTGCAGCCGAGGGGTTTTCGTGCGTCAGAGCGCACGAAACTTGGCACTAATATTACTGACAGTAATATTAGCGCACCCTCTGAAGCGCAAGGTGGGCCGTTGAGTATGCTTGCAATGGTCACATCTTAACTTCAAGCGTTTTGAAAACCCAAAACGCTCGAAGTCAAGATATGACCATTGGAAGCATACTCAACGGAATACCTTGAAACTTGTAGGAAGTGTTCATAAGACCCTTTATATGCATATATTTGCCAACTTTCGTGAGCTATTCCTAACGGGAACGCCCATCCGGAAAGGCATTATTGGGTTTGGGTACATTAATCATCATTGAAACCCAAACCCAAAACGCTCGAAGTCAAAATGCGACCGTTTGAAGCATACTCAACGGCATACCTTGAAACTTGCAGCATATGTTCACAGGACTAGTGTGAACATACCTGTCAAGTTTCATGTGCTATCTTTCACGGGAAGGCCAATCCTGAAAGGCAGTCTTGGGTTTGGGTACATTAATCATCATTGAAACCCAAACCCAAAACGCGTTAAGTCTAGATGCGACCGTTTGAAGCATACTCAACGGCATACCTTGAAACTTGCAGGATATGTTCACAGGACTAGTGTGAACATACCTGTCAAGTTTCGTGTGCTATCTTTCACGGGAACGCCCATCCTGCCAGGCAGTCTTGGGTTTGGGTACTTTAGTGAAACCCAAACCCAAAACGCTTTAAGTCAAGTGGCAGTCGCTTGCAGCATACTCAACGGCCCACCTTGCGCTTCAGAGGGTGCACTAATATTACTGTCAGTAATATTAGTGCCAAGTTTCGTGCGCTCTGACGCACGAAAACCCCTCGGCTGCAAAGCGTTTTATGCATTGGGTCCGACGTGGGTGGGTTTCATCCCACACTTGGTTGGCACTTGCCAACTTAGCCCTCCACATCTCAGGGCGCGGTCTGATCTCTAAGCCTGCAGCACGAGCTCCACACAAACCGCATCGTTAGTTCACACAAGAAACCAAGTAAACACAAAATACTCGCGCAAGAAACGTACCACAGCAGTTCAGCAGTTCAGCAGTATTCGCCTTACGAGGCGAATGAACGTGCACGAATGAATTGTGGGCGCTGACCATGACCTTTATCATCGACCCTGCTGTCGGTTCCAAGTGTACGTTGAACGTTGTCGTCATCACGATCCACCGGAACCGGCCGGTGAGGACGATGGTGGGCAGGCTCGATCGCGCGAGGTGCCCAGATTTATATAATCGTGTATAAGTAAAAAGACACCCGAAATTCCAGCGTCAGTAGCATTACCCTAGTAGATACTATACTCCCCCTGTTATACTATTCTATACAGACCTCTGCTCCTTATGATTTGGAACCTGGCCAAATTACCTTACTTACTTACTTACTTACTTACTTACTTACTTACTTAATCAGCAGCAGCAAAGCGCGAATCCCAACGGGCGACACACACGAACTTCCGATCTCACGATCGCCAGACGCTAACGATGACAGTGCCACTGCAGTCGCGTACATTTACCGCGACGCCACCCACGCGTTATGGCATGGCATGTTGGGATGCAAAAAGCGAAGCACTGTCGCGCACATGATCCTACGGTCAGATGGCCTAGCGGAGATCTCTTTTTGAGATCGATCCGCCTAGTACTCTATAGTTTGGCTATCATTGGCTATCATTGACTAACTTTGGCTATCCGATTTGAAATTATGACAGTCCTGTCATCGGGGGTCTGCGGGGGTCTGAGGGGGGTGTCTAGGGGCTACAAAAATTAAATTTTGCCGATTTCATCGCCGGTGGGGGTCCCCTTCGTCGACCCCCCCGAATTTCAGTAGGTTTAGGGATTAGGTTCTGGGTTTAGGGTTTAGGTTCGAGAAATTACGTGAGAATTACGTCAGAAATCGTAATTTAGTTCAAATGCGTATTTAATAAAATTCGTGGGAACACTGACTTTCACCCCCCATAAGGGGGGAGGTCTGTGGTGCCCTGTGTCACCCCTCGCCTGCTCGGATGTCACTTGCAGTGCCTGCCCGTTGCTCCGCTCGTGTGCCACCGTCTGTCCGACAGCTTAAACCCGAGTATCTTACAGTTTAATCTGACTTTAGACAACCGAGAACCCTACCTCACTGTGCCTCTGACATCCTTCTGGCAGTAAATATATTGCCATATATCTACTTTCTTATAAGGTTATAGCCCACCCACGTTCAGTGGTGGTGTTTTCATCGGTCTTCCGTCCGCTTCACGCCCTGTGATTCTATACTAGCCGACAATTCCGACATTTACTAGCCGACACTTACTAGCCGACACTTTTGACAACGACCGGCTTGTTTTCACATCGGTCACTCCCGTCATTTTTTACCGACAATCCGCATTTACCGGCACTTAACGCACTTTCCGTGCGTCAAATTTCAGCTGGACCGACACTTCTTAGTACCGACATTTCTGTGGGATATATAGTGCCGTCTATATATTGGGATGCTGATAACTCAGAATGCTTACACTTAAGATAACATAAGAAGTGAAGTTAGATTGAGTGTCGCTCGGCTAAAGCCCGAAACCCTGAACCTGTGACAGCCGTACTGTACGGAGTACTAGTACAACCAGAGGACTGTGACACACACGGGGTGTCACATCCAGCACACCACCCTGTACTATTACGGAGGAAGAGTTAGGGTGGAACAGGCAGTTTGTCAGGTGAAACAAAACACACCATCTCAAGCGGTGGAAACAAACTTCTAGTGGGGGCCTGTGCTCTTGGCCAGGGCGGTCCCAAATCTCTAGCTAGCACTACACACTGAAGGCTGCTGTGCCCGTGATACAGATCTAGTGGTGCTACTAGGCTTCTGATAGTAACTCTAGCCACCTTGAAAGTGGTCTACAGAGCAGAGTTCACAGAGATTGAAGTTGTTATAGTACTCAAATTGAAAGTTCAGACTGTAGATGCCGAAGCCGTTAGAGTCCAGATTGAAGATTTCGTAGAAGTCAGCCGGTCCAGTGTCCAGAAGGTCGGGGTCAGGGAAGTAGTCCACTGTTCCATTCTGATAACCAGAGCAGGCACCGTACACCACCGACGGTGGAGTAATCTCCACACCACAAAGTGCAGTGGCGGTGACGGTGTCGATCATGGCGATGCTCACACACAGAAACAAAGCAGGGAGTGCTGCTGCCGTGAGGAATGTGCCGATTGAAGGTGCCCGTACACCACCAACCCGTGGAGCGGGCGGTGGGGCGGCATCATGCAAGTCCCCGTCGTCGGACTCCGTGTCAGTCACGCTGGCCGAATCATGCGTGGAAGAAATGTACGGAGGCAGGGGGTTGAAGGATTTAAGTGAGACCTGCGGCTCAGGCTCGAAGAAGCCCAATTTAACAGACATGTTGTCCATAAAGGATTGTTCGAAGGGCGGCTCACCATCAACGCGCTGCTTTGGGTAAATCACCGCGTCCTCTTCGGTCCCGATCGTCACTTCCGGCTCATGCTTCACAACGGCATCGTCGATCACGGAGGGCGTGGCCGAACCGAAGTGTACCATCGGAAAGTGCTGAGTTTCGGACTCAGCACCACCAGCCACCTGCTTGAGCTCGCGGAGAGCGGTGCGTGCTTCGTGCACGCGGGTAGCAAGGAGTGAGGGTTGGGCGGGCGTCAATCCCGCGTACTGTGCTCGGAGTCCCACGTCAAGGTCCTCGGAGAACGTGAAGGGCTCCTCGTCCTGCCGAACCAAGGGATGATCATGTTGTGCACAGAGTCGAGCAAAGGCGGTGTCGGCCCCAGTGTCGAACGCGGTCTGGAAGGTGGACACGAGGCCGTCGGCGTCGTCGGCTTGCTCAATCACGCACTCGTCGCACTTGATGTCGGCGGTGGGACAATTCGCGGAGTCATGCCAAAACCCCGGAGGGCATCGGACACACTCCGGAACGAAGGCCTTGGAGAGGACGTGGAAGGAGACGGAGTGCATGCCGTAGTGCTTCTTGTCGTTGTTGTGGCGTCGGACGCCTTGCGGCCAATTCCCGTCCTTGGGAAGGGGCGAAGCGGCGAAGCGGTGCTTCAAATCACGTCTTCGGCCGTGAAACTTCCCATCCACCCGACGGTTCTGGCGGTCACGCCAGGAGGAGGGTGGAAAATGCACACCTGGCTTGCCAGTAGGCTTGCCCGTAGTCGGAGCCGGCCACCTAGTCGTCGTCTCGTCGTGCGCGTCCTCGTCGGAGAGCGTCGCAAGAACCTTGTTGGCGGCGTCGATGTGGAACTGAAACTCCCGAATCAGGGCCTTCACGTCAACGCCGGACGGGTGGCCAGAATACAGGATGTTCTTGTCCGTGAGGGGCACGTGCTTCCGCTTGCCGGCGTTGGCGTCCCAAATCTCGAGGACGTGGGCGTAGATGTCCTCAAGGTCCACCTTGGCCAACTCAACGTCGAGCCGAAGCGGTGTGATGACCTTGTCGTAGAATTCGGTGTCGAGTGAAGCCAAAAGCTGTTTCTTCGCCATCATCTCGTCGAGAGGTCCAGAAGGTCCGTTGCCAATAGCCGTAAGGCAGGCGTCAAAGTCCTGGATAAGTGGATCGGGGTCCTTCTCGGAGTTGAAGAAGATAGAGCAAAGCTCCTCGTAGTGTCCAAGAGGTCGGACCACGCGAGGAATCAACCTCTTGGTGACTTCGAGGAGGGCACGCTTGCCATCCTGAGGCGAAGCCCGTCCCGAGGCATCAACCCAACGCCGCGCGGGTGAATTTGGAGAGGTCAACGATGTTAAAGTCGAGAAGAGAATAGCGTTGAAGATGGCGTTGACCTCCTTCGTCGCGTCCGCCAGATCAAAAAGAGCGGCGTTGGTGGGGTCCTTCTGCTCGAACGCGCGCTGCAAGGACTTCACAATGGACGTCCATAGCGGGTTGCGGTTCGACTCATCGCCTCGGAAGGTCTCGTCCTTGGAGCCCAAGGCGTCGCGAGAGATCCTCTTGATGATGTCCACGTCCCAAGTGGAATTTTGGATGGCCGTAGCACGAGTCCGGTCCGCAGCCGTGAGGGCAACACCGGGAGAATCCGGTGTCGGCCTATAACGAGAGCCGACGTCGCGTGAAAAAATCGTGTCTAGTCTAATGCGGTTGTTGGCCCCCAAGGGAGGCGTGACGTGAGAATTTACACTCATATTGAAGATCCAGTAGGTGGGAGCGTCGGGGTAGAGGGCCGATGTCGGAGAACACAGAAAAGTGATGGTCGAGAGCCGTAAAATGCAGTGCCGGAACGGATAATCAAGGAGCCGTAACTGTGAAATTGCAAGATCGTAACGCGGCGGCCAAGGAAACTCACGACAAAAATTGATCAAGTTCTAGTCGAGTGAAATCCAACGCGGACAATACAAAATAATCCCAGGTAGGCGCACGCTGCAGCGATACCAAATCAATCCGCCCGTAAACTAGCTCTCGACCGCAACTGCGAAAATCACGACATCAAATTTGGGCCCCCGCAACGCCCCACCAAGCGGAGTGGCTTAGCCACTCATGTAATCAAAAGTAGTGGAAGGTGCCTGGCGCACCATAACCTGTGGGATATATAGTGCCGTCTATATATTGGGATGTTGATAACTCAGAATGCTTACACTTAAGATAACATAAGAAGTGAAGTTAGATTGAGTGTCGCTCGGCTAAAGCCCGAAACCCTGAACCTGTGACAGCCGTATTGTACGGAGTACTAGTACATCCAGAGGACTGTGACACACACGGGGTGTCACATCCAGCAATTTCTTATTAGTACCGACATCTTCCGACAATTTACTGCCGACATTGACCGCCTTGCCTTCGCACCGGTCACCCCCGACATCTTGACATCTTTAGTACCGACATCTACCGACATCTAGCGCACTTTTGCGTGCGTAACCGACAATTACCGACACTCTGGCCAGCAGCGCCTCTGCTGCCGGAAAATTGGCTTATCGTACGACGGTTTTGACGTTACCACCGTGTTCCTCGTCGAAATCTACCCCAATTTGACTTTTCCATTGTTGGAAATTGTTGAATTTGCGAAAAGTTACGTTTTCCCTTGGAACCCAAACTCCTTGTCTTGCGGATTTTACAGCCGCGGCTGCATGGCTTCTTTGCGGCAGCGTGCGCGCATGGGCGCGCTGAGATCGGCGCTTGGACTCCTTCGAAGGCAACATTTTACCGCTGGTTACAGTCTGGTGGTGCTTGGTGGTGCTTGTGCACCAAGCACCAACATCGACACCAGCGTTCGCGACAACATCGACAGCGAGAGCTCTGGCTGTGACGACTCCGACTCTCCGCGTTTTTCACCGTTTACACCTACATCTTGTGCGCCCCCTTGTTGCCATCTGGTGGTGGCGGGTGGTGCCGCCGCACCCCCCCCACCTTGCCCTAACGTTGGTTTTACATTGGGGTTGGAGGATTGCGCGCTGTCTCGCCGCATTTTTCGCACTCGCCCCCCCTTGCAACGGCACACTTGCTCTGGTGGTGCCCGGCCGTTTTTGGCTTTGGCATCGCACGGGCATTGGTTGAACATTGAGTACTTGGCGCTCGACACCTTTCACCATCGGGAATGACGCCGCCACCGCTTGAAACCTACCCAAACCCTAGATTGAAACCTCGATTGACACATCACGAGTTAGCTAGTGACTAGAGTAACATTACATTTCTCCTAGCCGCCTGCCCGGGAGTACCGGCTGGCCCTGCAGTGCACCTCCCACCTTCGGGGTGAGGTGGTGTCATGGGAACACTGACTTTCACCCCCCATAAGGGGGGAGGTCTGTGGTGCCCTGTGTCACCCCTCGCCTGCTCGGATGTCACTTGCAGTGCCTGCCCGTTGCTCCGCTCGTGTGTCACCGTCTGTCCGACAGCTTAAACCCGAGTATCTTACAGTTTAATCTGACTTTAGACAACCGAGAACCCTACCTCATTGTGCCTCTGACATCCTTCTGGCAGTAAATATATTGCCATATATCTACTTTCTTATAAAAAATAGGGTACCGGGTAGCGAGTAATGGGCATTTAAAAAAGCATTTTCTAAATCATAAAATTTATTCTACAAAAATGCTTTTCTTCCTTTGAAATACTTTTATAAACAACCCATTACCCTACTACCCCTTACTTTTTATATAAATAAATATATACGAAGTATATATATAAAGTTAAGTAATTTTATGTTAATCTCTCACATTCCCTCATATTCCCTCATATTCCCTCATATGTGGGGGGGTGTCTAGGGGTCACAAAAATCAAAATTTGCCGATTTAATCGACGATGGGGGGTCCCCTGCGTTGACCCCCCAAAATTTCAGCAGGTTAAGGGTTTGGGGTTTGGGTTTCGAGGAATTAAGTGAGAATTACGTCATAAATCGCGGAAATAGCATCGTCTCGGTCATCTCGGTAAAAATGCGTATTTAATAAACGAACGATAGGGTACCGGGTAGTAGGGTAACGGGCATTTTAAAAAACATTTTCTATTTCATAAAATTTATTCTACAAAAATACTTTTCTTCCTTTGAAATACTTTTTAAAACAACCCATTACCCTACTACTCATTACCTTTTATTTAGATAAATAAATAAATGTTAATTTATGTTATTCTCTCACATTCTCTCACATTCTCTCATATTCTCTCATATCCTTTTTTGACCTTGAATAAATTAATGTTGATAAGCGGTAATAATATAATAATGACGATAAGCGGTTCACATTACGAGTAATTCTCCGCACTTTGCTTATATACCTAATCTAAAGACATTTTTCTAGAACTTAAAGAAATTCTTGTAGAACGACTTAAAAAGAAATTCTTGTAGGAACTTAAAGAAATTTACGACACGTTTCGTCCGGAAAGGATAAGTATTTTTAAAGTTAGAAACCTCTAGATAACTTTCCGAATTTTCGGTAACGAACTCGTTTGGAAGTTATAATGCTCCAAATATTGCATACGATATGTCAAAATGTTCGTCTATCAAAGGACAATATGTACCCGAAGTTTCATCCGGAAAGGATAAGTGTTTCAAAAGTTATGAACCGATGAATATACCCTATTATTTTCGGTTATTTTAAAGACAAAAGAAATGATATTCAGTTTGGAAGTTATATTGCTCCAAATATTGCATACGATATGTCAAAATGTTCGTCTATCAAAGGACAATATGTACCCGAAGTTTCATCCGGAAAGGATAAGTGTTTCAAAAGTTATGAACCGATGAATATACCCTATTATTTTCGGTTATTTTAAAGACAAAAGAAATGATATTCAGTTTGGAAGTTATATTGCTCCAAATATTGCATACGATATGTCAAAATGTTCGTCTATTAAAGGACAATATGTACCCGAAGTTTCATCCGGAAAGGATAAGTGTTTCAAAAGTTATTCACATATCAATAAACCCTATCATTTTCGGTGTTTATTAGGTGTCAAAGTGGTGATATATATGAGTTAATAAATTACTAAATGCGTGCGTATTCAGTTGTGATAAGTTAAGATAAGTTTATAATTATGTATGCAAGTAAAAACAACCTAGCATGGCAAGGTAACAAGGTAATACTAGGGTACGCATGACATGATTCATGAAAGGTGTGAGCCATGCAAACAAGTTCAAGCAAGTTAAAGCGATTCAAGTGCACAAATTAACTCATAGCACATGTCATTTCTTAGAGAAAATACATGTCACACACGTAGAACTCCTATACCACCATCTAGCTAGCACATGACAAGGCATGCATGCATGGCAAGCAAGGCAAGGCAAGCACAAATTCAAACCAAGCGAGGTTCTTAAATAATGCAAATACACGTATTGTTAAACTTCGTACACTAAAACTTGCGCCACTTGGGCTCCACATGTGCGCGTTTAGACATTCTACTGCAAAACCCCAAAACCCAAAAGCACAGACACTTATGGCATGTTAGTCATGGCACAAGCATGTAGAACGTGTGAACGCGCAAACAACACATACTAGTAACATGCAACGCGTTTCAAAACAGTATCGCATGTACAAAATAAAATACATATTGAGCGTCATATCGTGCGCACCTTAGTTCTTGGATCCAAAAACACCTGCAAAACCGGCGAGCAAACCACCTTGAGTCTCACTATTCGAAGTGGGCGTAAGACGCTTCGGATCTTTTGCACCGAGAAGATCAACCAAAGGAGCACTTGGAGGTGCAGTGGGAGGAACGGGTACGCCAAAAGCAGGAGGTTCAGTCGGAGAAATTCGTGCACTACGAAGTGCAGCGAGTGCAGCGAGTAACTCAGCCTCGGAACACTTGGAAGTCAACGCTAGAGTCGTTTGCCCGTTCGGCTTCGATCCTATCGTGTTCAGCTTTTTTCTCGGCAATAAGTGAAACATTGCCCGCTAAAGACATAGCGCGCGATCTAACAAGAAACGAGTTCACTTCGTTCGAAAGTTTCGCGCTCGCCATGAACGTCGCGATCTCGTGAGCACTTGGCTCTTTGTGCTCAAACAAAGCACGATCGCCTTGATACTCAACTTCAAGTAAAAGTCTCCACTTAATCTCGGAAAAACCTTTGACATAAGTCTCAGTGACTCCTACCACACCCTTTCCCTCATCTTTCGGCATGGGGTGAGCGCTTTGCACTATCTCCTCGTAAGCTTGCAGTTGGTGGATGTTTTTTTGTGCCGCAACACGTCGTTCCTTGTACTCATCAGGGGTGCAACGACTTTCTTTACGTTTTAAATCTGTCATTTTTTACAATATACAGCAGAGGATATCACGGTCAGTTGCTTACCGTAAACAGAATTTGTCTTCACTGTAAAAATTGTTTTTAAGCCTTAAAATAAATATGTTCGTTGCGCATCGATATTCGTCGACGTCAGTCGATACATCTTGGATGTGGCAGAATTATCGACAGCGCGATTGAAATCATTTACGATTATTGGACAACATTTCTGAAACCAGCCAATAGCACGAAATACTGCCTAATCATAGCAATTGACAAATTTTAGATAAACATATCCAATACGCATCCGTTATTTATGCCTAATCATGGTATAAACGTTCAATTTATGCCTAATCACCTTTACCATTTTTCATTTTTGCCTAATCAGCACGATGATGATTAGGCGTTTTTTTCATTTCTGCCTAATCAGCACGATGATGATTAGGCGTTTTTTCATTTATGCCTAATCAGCAAGATGATGATTAGGCGCTTTTTTTAATTTTGTGCTTGACTTGTGACAAATTAAATTTATTGCTGTTGACCTCGTCTACATTCATCAGACTGTGGTCGAGTAGGTTCAGCGTTAGTCTTCGGACGTGGAGGTAGTGGGGTCGAATCCCGTGGGCGTAGCACAGTATAAAATTTTGACAGTGCCCTCTGAAAAAAAAAGGTAGCGATTTTTTACAAAAAAAAGTGTCTAAGCCGCATTTTTGTCTAATTGAGCTTGAATTTTTTTGAGCGCCGCCTCTCTTTCATCTTCGGTATACATTAATCACTCAGTAATAAGAAAACCCGCCAATAAGAAAGTAGCCAGCTTTTTTGATTTCTTCACAATATTTAACACATAACACTCCATATTTAAGATCTCTATATGAATAAGAAAGTTGCTAGGCTGACCTAAAATTCCTGTTTTCTTAAAATCGAGTGTTTACTGTATTCTAAACTATTCAAATATTGAGTATAAGCCGTGTTTGGTTCGTGGGCTGCGACTTCCGATAATTTTACGATATCTACCTTGAATATCTTTGAATAAATGTTTTCGGTCATTTTTCGGAAGATTTGATTTCCGATTCCAAGAATTGAGGTCATTTTTTTGCCCAAAGCCGATGATGTAAATGGTCTTGGTGGTTTTGTGTTTGTCTCTAGAAGATGTTCTCGTGGATTGTTTTTATCCTTTATCGAATCATTGATATACTTTTGCACTAATGGATTTATAATGTAATCAATTTTGAAACTATTACCCGTTTTTAAATCGTGAATTCGCATATGTCCATTGTTAAAATTGTAGTAGTTTGCATTTTCATCGGTCATTTGATTATCACTTTTGACCAGTTTTACATTGTCATAATCTATTCGTGGAGTAAAGCTTAAGGACTCTTTACTCAAATCTTGTTTTGAATACATCCCGATGCTATAAAGCATAGCTATTAAATGGTCCATTGAACTCGGTTTTGACTTTCTTAATTCTAATTCTTTTTTGAAAACATTAATAAAGTCGTCGACATAATCGGTGGTATCACTTATTTTTTTACTAATCTTGCTTGCTTGTATGCTTCGTTGTAATATTTTAGCTTGTAAATCAAAAAATTTGTAACGTTCGATTCCAATACGTTTTCATTAAATCCTCGTTCTTGGTATTATACAACTTGGGAGTTAATTGAACTTGTTTAATTCTTGTCGTTTCATTTTCATATGCCGTATTTAACATTTCAAGTATTTCTTCATTAGTATATTTTGTATACAACTCCGTCCATTTGGTTGCTTGTAAATTAAACACCTTGACAAAATTGTTGACAACATTTTCCATTGCTTTTTGGTAGCTTCGGCAATGCCCTCATCCGAATCTAAAATTTCGAAAATTTCATCTCTTGATAGTACATCTTTTTGACCCGACCGTGGTAGTGTGTTGGAAGGTGTAGTAGTGGAGGCGGTTTGTGTAGTTGTCGTATTAGATGTTTGAGTTGTCGTTTGAGCTCGTATTGGTCGTGGTCTTGGTACGGCAAATTTCAGTTTTCGTTCCTCCGCACAACTCGATAAAAAGGCTTTTTGTTCTCGTGACCAAGCATACTTTTCTAGAGTATCTTCTTGTGGGCAATAATTAGGATTATTTTTAGCTCTTAATATGATTTTTTCCATATTTTGTTGAGTCTTGGTTTTATTATAATATTGTCGCATTTGAGCTCGTTTTTTTTCGTCAATCGCATCGAGCCAAGCGACATCCCCTTTGGTGAGCTGGGTCAAGGGTTGTGCTACTTCGGAGAAGCCCAGCATGCACCGCCGGTAGTACCCAGCTAACCCCAAGAATTGACGCACATGCGTGGCGTTTTCCAGAGCGGGCCAGTCCCTGATGGCGGCCAGCTTGTCATGTTGAGGTTGACTTCCTTCACGTGAGATAACGTGCCTCAGAAAGCGTATCTGGGTCTGCAGTAGCTGACACTTATGAAATCGGTGTCCTTGCTGAATACTGTATATCAGCTTGACTGTATATTCGGAGTGTGGTGCATCAGAATAATAAACCGGATAAACAGAATACCGAGTCTTCCCGTTATATGTTCGGGGTCTAGGGTTCCGGGACCGGTGACAGTCATACACCCTAACTATAGGAATGACAGTCGGGGCGTCACTTCCAGCACACCACCTAGGGTGGTGACTGGCAAACTAGGTGGTCACGGAACCGAAACAAACACCTACTCAGCTTCGGTGGAAATAAGCATCCTACAGGGGAACCTGTCCTTTCTGGCAGGGTAACCCCCGAAACTAGCAGCTAGTGAGGCATAGTGCAGAATACGGATACAGTTAAAGCCCTAAACTAAGCCCATCTTGGGGCAACCCGAACCAACAGCACAACAGTCTGTAGGCAGGCTAATCTCAATTGCAACTCTAGCCACTTTGAAAGCGCCCGGGAGAGCCGGTGCCACTGTCACAGCGCCCAGGAGAGCTGGTACCACTGCCTGTGAAATCATTCGTAGAGCAAATTGAGAGGATCGGAGATGCGTCGATGTCGCCGCAGGCAGTTGCACCGGGTGCAATCGGCCCGTCCCGGTGTTGAATCGAAGAAGAAAGTGCATCCCCGGTCCCACCGCCCCAGGCGGGTGGTTCGTAGTCCGGCGACGGCGGAGCACCACCCGGTGAGGGCGGCGCAGCAATAATTGGGGCTGCCTCAGGTGGCTGCGGGGGCCCCGGGAGCCATGTCCACCCGTACCCGTACGTAGTACGGTACCAGCTTCCGTACCAGCCCGCCGGCTGGTGGTAGAGATTCGGCGGAACGGCCGTGGGCGTCAGCACACCAGCACCACCGACCTCGTCGCCGGTGCGCCCTGTTGCTGAAGACGCCGGCGCGGAGCAACCACGCAAAGGCGCGGCAGTTGCACAAACAACAAACAACAGGCAGACTGCGAGGGACGTGAGGGCAGAGAACCCGAAACCCATCGGCGGTCTGCCGCACCCCAAGGGCCGTCTCGGTGGTGGAATGCACTCGTCCCCATTCTCGGAGTCGTCTGTCGCTACGGAGACGGAGTCCACGGGCGCGACGGGGCCCATGTGGTGCATTGCAAGCGTCGGTTCCGTCCCCGCGATGTTCAAGTTGAACGCGAACTTGTCCATGAAGGTCGCGTGCGGCTCGTGCGCGTGTAGCGCGCTGATGGGGTACATCCCCTCGTCGGACACCACCGACTGCGGAGCGGAGGGCGGTGCCGGCGGCGGTGGCGCGTCCAGAGTGTCGGCACGGACCTCTTCGTGAATCTTGAAGTTGTGGATGTTCGTAGCACCACCAACCGCGCAAACCCCGAGGTGGGTGTCAGCGGGTTGGCGGTACCCCAGGTACTCGTCGATGGTGTCGGGCACCCGCTCCTCGGTGACAGCGAAGGAGAACGCGGAGGCGGTGTCGTAGAGATCAGGTTTGCCGTCTGCAATGCAGCAGACGGCGTCAAAACGGACGGCGTCGTCTTCGTCCACGGCGTTCTGGAACATCACGGCGAGCATGTCGTTCTCGCTGTCCGCAATGCTGAAACCGTGTGCCCCAACATGCCCGCGTGGCCCGCCGTTCGGGCAGTCGCGATGCCAATGCTTCTCCGCCGTGGCGGAGCATGTCGGGTGCCGGCATAACGGGACGAACGTACCGGTGGGCTTGTGGAAAGCCACCTTACCCGAAGACTTCCCACGGAAGTTCTGCGGGAAGTTGCCGTGCTCAGGGAGGGGCTTCGCTGCGAAGCGGACGCCGTCACCGTGTCCACCGCGTCCAATGGCGTTCTTCTTGTCGTTGCGGGGCGTGTAGCCCTTCGTGTCGTCGAGACGGTTGTGGAGCGCCTTGATCTCCTTCTTCATGTCGTAGAGCTGGTCGCGGAGCTCGCTGAAGACGGTCTTGTAGTCTTCGTCGTCGCTCTGCCCAGCCAGGGTGAGGGCGGAGAACGTGCGCGTAGCAGGCGGGACGTGCGAATCCGTCCCGTGTTGTGCGTGGCACTCACGGGTCCATTGCTGAATGGTGGCAAGGGATTCCGCCGCACGTTGGTCGTGTAGTAACAGACGGTTGACCACCGGGGCATAGAAGACCGGGTCGAGGGACTTGATGAAAAGGGACTTGACCTCCATGTCGTCGAGAGTGCTCTTCCGTCGAGCGGACCGGAGAGCGGCGTTGAAGGCGGCGACTGCCCGCGACGGGTCGAACTGGTTGATCTTGATGGCCAGAAGGTCCGCGGTGCCCTGAAAGGGCCCGCCGGAATCCAGGAGCATCCTGGCGATCTCCAGCAACACCCGCTTCCCATCAAACGGGTGTGCCTCCGCTGAAGACTCCATCCAGTCTGCTGCGGGCGACACTGGAGCGATGATGAATTCCAGTGTCGAAAACAGCAGTTTGTTCGCCTCGGCGCGAACGGGCAACGTGGCATCCTCCAGGTCGAACAGAGAAGAAAACGCGGACTCCTCAGTGACGAAAATGTCCCGTAATGCCAGTACCAGACGGGCGAAAACGGAGCTGACGTTCGACTCCGTACCGTCAAAACGGCCATGTTTGTCGTCGTACACCTTCTTGATGACGAGCTTAGCGGCACGCTCGTCGAAGGATTCTTTTGCCAGACGCTTGACAGCGTCGAGGAACAGTGCCCCTGCTGACTGGGCAGCCGGGGTAGCCGTAACCGTAGGGGTGGCTGGAGTGGTCGCATGTCGAGCTGCGGCATCGTCGAAAATTGTAACTAGTGAGCGGCGTGCGGCCGCGGTGTGAGATCTCGTAGAAGTACCCATAGTGAAATGACTGCAGAGATAGGGTGAGGTGGAAAACGCGAGGCGAGACCAACGGCGTGGGCGACGGCTAGCGAGTTGCGGCGGGTCGTCGAGGATAATCAGGGAAACAGCAAATTGTGCGCGGTCGTGTGGGACGAAAGGACGTGATCAATGTCGTACGGTGTTCCGGAGACCAGAAACAACAAAATCCAGCCCAACGATACTTCACGGAAAATAAACTGCCGTCAGCGCTACCCGCCAATCATGTCCAATCAACCGCGTGTCCGTAACTGAGCCATACCGCC
>LGRX02030886.1:0-15002 GCA_001247695.2 Cymbomonas tetramitiformis | reverse complement strand
ATCAGCTTGACTGTATATTCATACGAGTGTGGTAATCAGAATAGATAAGATAAACGGAATACCGAGTCTTCCCGTTATATGTTCGGGGTCTAGGGTTCCGGGACCGGTGACAGTCATACACCCTAACTATAGGAATGACAGTCGGGGCGTCACTTCCAGCACACCACCTAGGGTGGTGACTGGCAAACTAGGTGGTCACGGAACTGAAACAAACACCTACTCAGCTTCGGTGGAAATAAGCATCCTACAGGGGAACCTGTCCTTCCTGGCAGGGTAACCCCCGAAACTAGCAGCTAGTTGAGGCACAGTGCAGAATACGGATACAGTTAAAGCCCTAAACTAAGCCCATCTTGGGGCAACCCGAGCCAACAGCACAACAGTCTGAAGGCAGGTTAATCTCAATTGTAACTCTAGCCACTTTGAAAGCGCCCGGGAGAGCCGGTGCCACCGTCACAGCGCCCAGGAGAGCTGGTGCCACTGCCTGTGAAATCATGCGTGGAGCAAATTGAGACGATTGGAGATGTGCCGATGTCGCCGCAGGCAGTTGCACCGGGTGCAACCGGCCCGTCCCGGTGTTGAATTGAAGAAGAAAGTGCATCCCCGGTCCCACCGCCCCAGGCGGGTGGCTCGTGGTCCGGCGATGGCGGAGCACCACCCGGTGAGGGCGGCGCAGCAATAATTGGGGCTGCCTCAGGCGGCTGCGGGGGGCCCGGGAGCCATGTCCACCCGTATCCGTACGTAGTACGGTACCAGCTGCCGTACCAGCCTGCCGGCTGGTAGTAGAGACCCGGCGGAACGGCTGTGGGCGCCAGCACACCAGCACCACCGACCTCGTCGCCGGTGCGCCCTGTTGCCGAAGATGCTGGCGCGGAGCAATCACGCAAAGGCGCGGCAGTTGCACAAACAGCAAACAACAGGCAGACTGCGAGGGACGTGAGGGCAGAGAACCCGAAACCCATCGGCGGTCTGCCGCATCCCAAGGGCTGCCTCGGTGGTGGAATACACTCGTCCCCATTCTCGGAGTCGTCTGTCGCTACGGAGACGGAGTCCACGGGCGCGACGGGGCCCATGTGGTGCATTGCAAGCGTCGGTTCCGTTTCCGCGATGTTCAAGTTGAACGCGAACTTGTCCATGAAGGTCGCGTGCGGCTCGTGCGCGTGTAGCGCGCTGATGGGGTACATCCCCTCGTCGGACACCACCGACTGCGGAGCGGAGGGCGGTGCCGGCGGTGGTGGCGCGTCCAGAGTGCCGCCACGGACTTCTTCGTGAATCTTGAAGCTGTGGATGTTCGTAGCACCACCAACCGCGCAAACCCCGAGGTGGGTGTCAGCGGGCTGGCGGTACCCCAGGTACTCGTCGATGGTGTCGGGCACCCGCTCCTCGGCGACAGCGAAGGAGAACGCGGAGGCGGTGTCGTAGAGAACAGGTTTGCCGTCTGCAATGCAGCAGACGGCGTCGAAACGGACGGCGTCGTCTTCGTCCACGGCGTTCTGGAACATCACGGCGAGCATGTCGTTCTCGCTGTCCACAATGCTGAAACCGTGTGCCCCAACATGCCCGCGTGGCCCGCCGTTCGGGCAGTCGCGATGCCAATGCTTCTCCGCCGTGGCGGAGCATGTCGGGTGCCGGCACAACGGGACGAACGTACCGGTGGGCTTGTGGAAAGCCACCTTACCCGAAGACTTCCCACGGAAGTTCTGCGGGAAGTTGCCGTGCTCAGGGAGGGGCTTCGCTGCGAAGCGGACGCCGTCACCGTGTCCACCGCGTCCAATGGCGTTCTTCTTGTCGTTGCGGGGCGTGTAGCCCTTCGTGTCGTCGAGACGGCTGTGGAGCGCCTTGATCTCCTTCTTCATGTCGTAGAGCTGGTCGCGGAGCTCGCTGAAGACGGTCTTGTAGTCTCCGTCGTCGCTCTGCCCAGCCAGGGTGAGGGCGGAGAACGCGCGCGTAGCAGGCGGGACGTGCGAATCCGTCCCGTGTTGTGCGTGGCACTCACGGGTCCATTGCTGAATGGTGGCAAGGGACTCCGCCGCACGTTGGTCGTGTAGCAACAGACGGTTGACCACCGGGGCGTAGAAGACCGGGTCGAGGGACTTGATGAAAAGGGACTTGACCTCCATGTCGTCGAGAGTGCTCTTCCGTCGAGCGGACCGGAGAGCGGCGTTGAAGGCGGCGATTGCCCGCGACGGGTCGAACTGGTTGATTTTGATGGCCAGAAGGTCCGCGGTGCCCTGGAAGGGCCCGCCGGAATCCAGGAGCATCCTGGCGATCTCCAGCAACACCCGCTTCCCATCAAACGGGTGTGCCTCCGCCGAAGACTCCATCCAGTCTGCCGCGGGCGACACCGGAGCAATGATGAATTCTAGTGTCGAAAACAGCAGTTTGTTCGCCTCGGCGCGAACGGGCAACGCGGCATCTTCCAGGTCGAACAGAGAAGAAAACGCGGACTCCTCAGTGACGAAAATGTCCCGTAATGCCAGTACCAGACGGGCGAAAACGGAGCTGACGTTCGACTCCGTACCGTCAAAACGGCCATGTTTGTCGTCGTACACCTTCTTGATGACGAGCTTAGCGGCACGCTCGTCGAAGGATTCTTTTGCTAGACGTTTGACAGCGTCGAGGAACAGCGCCCCTGCTGACTGGGCAGCTGGGGTAGCCGTAACCGTAGGGGTGGCTGGAGTGGTCGCATGTCGAGCTGCGGCATCGTCGAAAATTGTAACTAGTGAGCGGCGTGCGGCCGCGGTGTGAGATCTCGTAGAAGTACCCATAGTGAAATGACTGCAGAGATAGGGTGAGGTGGAAAATGCGAGGCGAGACCAACGGCGTGGGCGACGGCTAGCGAGTTGCGGCGGGTCGTCGAGGATAATCAGGGAAACAGCAAATTGTGCGCGGTCGTGTGGGACGAAAGGACGTGATCAATGTCGTACGGTGTACCGGAGACCAGAAACAACAAAATCCAGCCCAACGATACTTCACGGAAAATAAACTGTCGTCAGCGCTACCCAATCATGTCCAATCAACCGCGTGTCCGTAACTGAGCCATACCGCCCGTACCGAAAGCCTCTCTAACGCGGGTCCCTCACCCCATCTCAAGCGCCGGTGTTTAGCCAATCATGGCCAAAGTCGCAGTGTAAATCTAAGCGTGCGTGGTACCAAACCTGCTGAATATATCAGCTTGACTGTATATTCATATGAGTGTGGTAATCAGAACAGATAAGATCAACGGAATACCGAGTCTTCCCGTTATATGTTCGGGGTCTAGGGTTCCGGGACCGGTGACAGTCATACACCCTAACTATAGGAATGACAGTCGGGGCGTCACTTCCAGCAAAGGTTCTTCTACTAGGCTTGGTCGTCGATCTCAATTTTGAGATCTCCGCTAGGCATATATGCCATCTAAAATCTGATCGTTCGATCATCTCATCTATCTATATTATTAAGCCGCCTAATATGGTTACAGAATTGGCAGTATGACAGAGTTCTGATTTTTTCTGAGCAGAGACAAGAGATTTTTCCAGAGTTTTCGATGAAGACCGGACTTTATTTCGACAGACAATTACGAGACGGGATTCAGACTAGAGTTCGACTATGATTAGTTAGAGTATGACACTTGCTGCAAACGTGAGACGTGACACTGGATTCCTGACATTCTAGAGAGCCGCCCGTGACGGGTGACAGGAAACACGATATATATATATATATATATACAGTAATCACTCAGTAATAAGAAAACCCGCCAATAAGAAAGTAGCCAGCTTTTTTGATTTCTTCACAATATCTAACACATAACACTCCATATTTAAGATCTCCATATAAATAAGAAATTTGCTAGGCTGACCTAAAATTCCTGTTTTCTTAAAAATCGAGTGTTTATATACTTACTGTATATAAGGATATATATGTCGGGTGCTAAGGAGCAGAACAGGTACGCAGGGGCGGATGTTCTCGGATACTAAGATGGTATAAAATACTTAGGTGAGTGTTTTATGGCACACGTCTGACTGTGACAACGAACACTGGTGACATCTCGGGCCAAGGAGTGATAGACAGGAGAGCCACTGTGCCTCCCCCTTACAGTGGGGGGGCAAGATTGGGTTCCCCGTGACACCACCTCACCCCGTGGGAATGAGGTGTCACCAGGCAAAGAGGCAGAAGCACTGCAGGGTCTAGGAGCCACACCGGCTCGGGCAATCCGGCATGTGCCATCCCAAAGTGTTTGCAAGTCCAATGTCAAGGCTAATCTAAAAAAGACTCAGTTCCCTCGAGAGTCATCACACACCGCGCGGGCATGGAGAAGGGCCATTG
The DNA here is from genome assembly GCA_001247695.2 of Cymbomonas tetramitiformis. Taxonomy (NCBI): domain Eukaryota; kingdom Viridiplantae; phylum Chlorophyta; class Pyramimonadophyceae; order Pyramimonadales; family Pyramimonadaceae; genus Cymbomonas; species Cymbomonas tetramitiformis. The sequence continues at coordinate 10,700 of LGRX02030886.1, read as the reverse complement.
CTGATGTGTGCTTTGCTGTTGTAATCTTGCTGGAGGCGGCGTCGTCCTCGATCGCAGGCGTCAAGCGCCAGTGAGGCAATACTCACCCCAACAACGTCCAACCAACGCCGGTGCGATGCCAGAGCCAAAAGCGGCCTGGCACCACCAGAGCGAATGCGTCAACGAAGAGGGGGCAGGGGGTGGAAGGTGGAAAATGCGGCGTGCCCCCACTCCGCCGCTAATGAGCGCGCAAGCAGAGGGGAGAATCGGTGGGATGGGTGTTGTAACACCACCACACACCACCACACAGTGGCCAAGGGGCACGAAGGGTGGAGGGGAGAGCGGAGGATGCTGCGGACGCAACTCGTCGTGCTCAGAGTTGTCGTCATTGGCGAAGACGATAGACTCGATGTTGGTGTCTGGTGCATAAGCACCACCGGACACCAGCAGACCATAACCAGGTGCAGGATGCCGTCGATGTACTCGAAAAGATGCCAACGCTGAATGAACAGTGGGCATGCGCGCATGCTGGCGGTCAGCAGACATGGTCGCTGACCGCTGGCTGGAGAATTCCGCGAACGCGAAGTTAGGGTTCCCAAGTGAAGACATAACTTTCTAAAACATGAACCAAATCCAGCGATGGATGAGTCAAATTGGAGTGGATTTTGACGAGGAAGACGCCGGTGACGTCAAACAAGTCGCGCGGCAAGCTAGTTGTCCTGCAGGAGCGGTGCTGCTGTCCAGAAAGGCGATGGCGCGTTTGGGTGCGTGTCGAAAACGTAAATCTTCGTAAAATTAACCAAATCGGGCGATGTAAAAGCCAATTTGGGGTGAAATTCGACGAGGAAAACGGCGGTGAGGTCAAAAATAACGTGCGGTAAGCCAGTTTTGCCGCAGTACGGGCGCTGCTGTCCAGAGTGTAGGGCTTCGTAGGCTAGACGCCATTGTTGGAACGAAGCAAGGTGAAATTGTAAAATGCGTAAAAGCGGTAAAATTTTGTCGCGGCCGCGATCTCAAACGGTGGCCGAAGACGGGATTTGGTGGTTGCCTTGAGGGCGAAGTAGACCTAACGCGCCGGCAGTGATGTACGAGGAGGGCTAGACGCGCTCCAAGGATCCAAAGTGATGAGAACGAACACCCACAAGTGGTGGCCGATATCCTGACAGGAAACAAGATATATATATATATATATATATATATATAAGGATATATATATGTCGGGTGCTAAGGAGCAGAACAGGTTCGCAGGGGCGGGTGTTCTCGGATACTAAGATGGTATAAAATACTTAGGTGAGTGTTTTATGACAAACGGCTAACTGTGACAACGGACACTGGTGACATCTCGGGCCAAGGGGTGACAGACAGGAGAGCCACTGTGCCTCCCCCTTACAGTGGGGGGGGGCAAGATTGGGTTCCCCGTGAACGAGAGACATTCTGTTAACTAGCAACCCTGAAACATTGCTGGCATTCTTAGGAAGTTCTTCCTGGAAATTACTGCTCTTTAGTAACACTCAAATTGTTTTAATTTGTATTAGAGAATCTTGTCCAAATCTAAACAAGATGGCAGCACCTGCGAAGTCACCAGTTTACGACGACGACGGCGCTTTTGACCCTACGCGTGCGTCAACTCTCGTCTCCGGCTTGGAGCTTCAGGCGCCTATTCCCGACAACTTCTTGTCTCAATATGTCACCTTTCTTGAGACCTTTCCTCAATTTATGGAGCTGGAGGCCTCTTTAATAGATTAATACCTTTACCAGCAGAGATGCGCGACAACACTTTTCACGTATTGCGCGTCTTGCTGGACCCGCGCTTGCGGTCGGCAGCTGACATGCAGGCTGCGATTATCGCAGACGTTTTTTTGGAGCTGCTTACATCCTCATTGCAAGCCCCCCTTCTCACTTTCCGTGGAATTGGCTGCCCTGGGCGTCGCGACAACGTTCACTGTGGCCGTGAGGATTGTGTCGCGTATTATCAGCGTAACGCCGTAACCCTTCATCGCTGACCTACGGTACATGTGGTTTGCTTCCGTGCGCTAAGAACCGTCCGCCGCACCAGCTTAAGGAGAATGATCTGGTTCGCAGCAGGAGGAACCCTTGCTGTTTCGTGATAGCCCATGCATTACTGCCTTCCCGTCGATTGTGACAACTCTGGCGCGAGTAGATATGTGCGTTGCCAACTTTGCGGATTCACAGCGCACCGCGGTTGCGCTCTCGAGCTTTTCGTCAAGGGACAATATGCGTTTCCTTTGGACGCTCCAAGATGTTTTGCTCAGATTGCGTTCTTCCCACGCCGCAGCTTGTAAGTATTTTCGCTGAGGTGACATCAGCACTCGCGAACTCTGGCACGCCGTTGGAGCATCTTGTCGTCATTCCAAACCACACGACGTCATCAGCAGCGGACGCGCAGTTTCAGGCATTACAGGACGCTAGCGAGATGTTTTCGGGACCCGCGTATGCTTGGGGTGGTGACGCTGAGGAGGAGGCGCCCGCGGATCTTTCTTCTGGCACACCTTCGCCACAAGTGGAACCTATGCGACGCGCAGTGCGTGGGCTTCGGGAAGCATTACTGAGCTCTGTAGAACGAGAACGCACGGCTGCGCGACGGGATGCGGGCTCGCAGCCCCCGTCGGAGGCGGACACTGAGGATTCGCAGCAGCAAGAAGGGACCTACGGCATGAGTCCCGTTCGTGATCTCCACTCCGCAGCTGTGATGAACTCCGCGTTGATGTTGCCGCCCCAGGAGTCAGCGCACCCGTCCCATGGCATTCCCGCCGTGGACGCTGGCTCCCACCACGACATGATGGGCGTAAGTACCGCAGCAGCTCTCGTGCCCGCGCAACCCGCAGCTCAGCCTGCGGCGTACGTCGCCCCCGCGTTGCGTAACCCTACGAACCCGCGCGCCTCTTCCCTCATTGCTGAACGCCCCATCCCGCTCTGTGAACCCTCCGCCGGTGAACCCGCAGCCTGTGACCGCGTCGCTTCTCCCTCAGCCGCAACCCCCCGTTGCTGTGGCACCCCCTTCTTCGCAGCCGCTACCACCGCTGCCGGGGGCATTACGGGTACTTTCTCCTCAACATCTCGAACCTGGTGAAGCTGCAGGTATTCCCTCTTTTGCCGTCTTGATGGAAGCGGCGGTTCCTAGCATGGGGTTGGAGGAACTGGTGAATGGGTCGGTGGACGGTCTGACGGTGGACGATCTGGCGTCTCCTTCCGCATTACGACGGGAGATGCGCGAGAACTATTCGGGTAACGGTGTGTCTAAGGCGGACAAGTCCGTCATGAGGCGAGTTATGCAGGTGGATACCTTGTGTCTATTGCCAAATGGGTACGGTGGGTTAACCCACCGTAATGACGATTTTAAACAACCCAAAGCTTCTATGTAACGGCGTATATTGTCTCAAACCTATCTTCTATGGCACTCATTAAGAGTCCATTCGAACATGGAAAACATACTTTGCACCATGCTAAGGTGTTTTCGATATGTAAGAGGCGCATGAAGTTGCCAAATATTGTGATGGGTTGGGAAGTTTGCTTACGGTGGGTTTACAAGTGTCACAAATATTGGCAGATCCGTGCCATACGGAGGGAGGCGCTAGTATGCGATCTTAGGGTTGGCACTTCATATATGATAGTTGACAATGTTGAGTTTTGATGTACATCACTTGGGGAGGCATGTACATGTCGTAGGCATGCTACGTTACCATGGGGGTGTCGGGGTTCATTAAGCCCTAAACTTGGCTAAAATCCGTTATTTTCATAGGGTTTCGTGGGGGGGATAAGTTCACGTCAATGGGTACAGCTCAAGCAGCTGCAAAAGTTTGTACATCAAAATACATTGATAGACCAAACGTTTTTCATCTCAACAAGGCAATCCATTGTGTTTTAAGCATGTGTATTGTCATGTATTCACCCAAGTGCAAATACGCGGTGATGAAGACGAGGGACTTTGCGTGTTTGTCTCCGGCATATTCGAACGTCACTTCGAATCGCTTGCCAGGTGCTTTGTCCGGGTCACATGCGGTCACTCGAGCCTTCAATCTATAGTCGAGGGGGTTGGGGCATTGCCCGCCAAACTCTTGGACAGTCCATTCTCGCCCACACGCACCAGCGGGAATGCATAACTCACACACTATTATTTTCTCACGGTTTCTCAAGTTGAGCGCAATCGGAGGCATGTTTAACAGCGTCTGCCGCCAAGTCTATTGACCCCCGAGTACGTTTAGTATTAGTTTTAGGTGTCTAGTTGGTCACTATAATGTCACGTTTCTTGCGGAACCGCGTAACGACCCCGTTACGCGCCAAACGCGTAGGGTTGGTTTACCCACCGTAACAGCGTGTTACGGTGGGTGACCCCACCGATCTGGCAATAGACACTTGGGGGAGTCCACTGAGTTCTTGCACACTCCCCTCCACCTCGTCCAGGACCTGGTGACGACCGAGAGAAACAAGCTGAAAGTCAAGGACAGACTTCAGTTCCCCCGGCGGGACCGCTTCCTCACCTACTGCCGAAAGCGGGCGGCAGAGTGGGACTCCATCCTCCGGTCTGGGTGCGGTGTATTTTCCCCTTCGTACAGCTCTCATTTGGTTCATCAGAGGACGGCGCTTATTACTAAAACCCGTTACGAGTTCCCGAGTGAGTGAGCTGGTCGAGTATGCGGCGCTCGATTGGTCGTGGTGCCCGTGGGAGGGGGTTTATGTCTTCATCACGGCGAAGTATGTAGCCGTGTGGGAGATGAGCCCTTTCTCCAAGGCCGTGAAGATGGACCGTGATCTTCTCCGTTTCCATAGTGAGGAGTCGGTGGGGGACCGTCGTGAGGCTGTTCGCCAGTACATCTCCGACACGGTGCTCCCCACACAGCTCACTGACATCCTGGCAGAGGTGAACATGGTGACGGGGTCCTCGTCTCCAGTGGCCCCTCGGGCGCCGGTGCCTTCCGTGCCTCGAGTTGGAGGTGGGGCCGGGGGTGGTCGGCCAGGTGGCGGTTCGGCTCTGGGGGGCGGTTCGCCTTCCGTCACCCACCGCTGCCCTCTATGCGGTGGGCCACACCAGAATGAAATAGTGCTGGCATGGAATGTGGATGCGAAAGACCCCGAACGGAGTATACCGAACGAGCAATACGCGCAGATAGTCGTCGCTTTGCTTGCACAACAATCCAAACGCACGCGCAAGGACCTAGGTGACTTGAATGAATCGGATGATTCCGATGAAGACGAAGCCTTTGATAATTGCGTAGCGGTAGCGGCAGCACCTGAAGTGGACGCGTAAAGCAAGACTGAAAAAAAACATGTAAATAATATGTGTATAACGTGTATATAGATTCCGAGTCAAAAGTTCTTTGTGGTTTCACTCCTCCTAGATTTCGAAAAAGTGCATTTGACCTCAATTTTGTATACCATTAAATCTAATGCACAACCTGCACTTGCATGTTCTTGGCTGTTAAAATGCGGCTTTTTAATCCTGTCATGAGGTAAATAAGGCAATATCATTTTCACATGAGAATGTCATTTTCATCGAATAGTGTGTTCAGTACCGGACGGACCATTATGACCACCCCCGGGATGCTCAGATCACCGTCATCTGCGGTAAAGAGAAGCTCATGGACGGTGTCAAGAAGAAGTGTGTGCTCAAGCACGCCTTTTCAGGACCTCTCCGGACACCGTGCGAGCAAACTGAGGTCGTCGCCTGAAGGCTCGGCAAGCCGACGCCAGGCGACCCAACATGCAAAGCAGCAGCCCCCGACCCTGTCGTGAACCCCCACTTATCTACTCCTTCCGATTGGTTGGACTTTGGGGCACACTCGGGTCGAGTGGCAACTGGCGGTCCCAGTTCTGGGGCCGCCCACTGTGCTGTTCGTTGGGAGCTTGGTGGTCTCGTGTTGAACAACCACTACTCAGCTCTGGAGGAACTTGATCTGGTGAACGTATGCACCGGTGTAGCCCTCAGTTATTATAGTATTGGTGAGAGTGGTGGACTGGAGCCCGAAGTTCTTCGGGTCAAACCACAGCCTGTTCAGGCAGTTCACACAGACCCTTTGGCAACAGGTCAGTCACGTGTTAGTGATTGTTCGGTGGAGCCTCAATTGCGACGACACCCAGCCCTGGACCTTCTTCTCCGGGAGCTGTATTACTGGTATCCTGAAGGTTGCCCCGTACCAGCTGGAGCTCGAGGACTGGACCCCTTCACGGACAGTGCCCAGCTGTTCAAGAACTACATGATGCGGTATGGGCACCTGCGTTTATGGCGGTGAGAAGCTTACACCGGCACCCTCACACCTCAAGTCTCGGCTGCATTGGAGCCGACTGCGGGTGAATGAAGGGTGAGAGGCGCCTCTTTTTTGTGGTGTACACTTCAGGCGGCTACCACCGCATGCTGGTGCTCAAGGTGCCGCCCCGGAAGTTCACCTCGGTGGAGGCCCGGAAGGCGCATGCTGAGCGCCAGATGACCTACCACGACACTGGTGATGGGCTTTATAGCCCAGGGGTCCGGTATCGGGAGGAGCTCTTCGACACCTTCCTGCCGTCCGAGGATGATCTCCGGCGGAGTTGTGTGGAGGGGTACCGTATGGCCTTCGTGACGAAGCCCCCGAGGTTCAAGCGGGACAACCATCCGTCTTGCTATGAGTATGCAGACCTCTCCGAGGCAGATCTGCGGAGGAGTGCGGCTGCGGGGGTCCTGGAAGGGTCGTTGTTACATTACGAGCCCTGGTCGGTTACACAGCTCGGGTCCATCTATCAGCCGGAGAAGGACAAGTTCCGTAATGTCTGGAAGGGCAGGTCTTCGGGTGTGAATCGGGCTGATATGGCACCGGCCACCGCGCGGTACGACTATCTGGAGGACGTCCTCTCACTGCAGAGGCCCAGCTGCTGGATGAGCGGCTGGGACCTCAAGGACGCCTTCTGGAACAACCCGCGGTGGCAGCCCCACTGTGACTATATGGGCGTGCAGTTCCCTGTGTCCAAGGACTTCTACCGGGCCCGGTACGACATGTTCGGGTTCGCGGATGCGCCTCAGCATCAGGCAGACATGGCCAGGGTCCTGAAGAGGTACCTTAATTCGGTGGTACACTCTGATAGGAGGTCACAGTGCACCGGTATCTTTGTGGATGACGGCCACACCGTGCACGACGGGGACATGACCCTACAGGAGTGGCTACTACCCAAGTTCATAGTCCTACCACAAGGACCACCGTACAATGCGTATTATGAACCCATGGTATACTCAAAATGGTCAACCTACTGTTTTCATATGTTATTTATGTGTCAAATAAATTTCCTAAATCATAGGGTAGGTGTCGTCGCTTTTAGTTGGACGCTTTTTATCGTGTGCATGTAGGCGAGTGTCGTTTTTGGTAAAATCGTCAAAAAGTCGGTGGTCCTACCACAAGAAGGACCACCGTGTCCGAGGCATGTGTAACCTTCCAGATCAAATCTGATGGGGCTAGGAAGGTATCGATCGTGCAATTTTATGACCGAAATGAAAGTTTAATGCCACCATGTGGATTATGGGGGCATGCGCACAACATCTCAACGCTCACACAGATGCACGAGTAAGACTTTCCTAGGAAAACTGCATTCTCCACTCCGTAAAAAAGTCAGGGTTGCCCATCTAAACTGGTGCATAACTATCATGACATGCTTCACATGGTCAACATTGAGGTTTTGGAAAATCAAATTATATGTTAAGTAAAACGATAATATCATTTGGGCCCATTCCGGATAACACATATCACCTATTACTGTATCAGGTTATTCATGTTATGGAAGAGCACATAAAACATTTTCTACCGCTTGGATCAAAAATGTTTTCCCGGGTGTAGGGTAACGATGAAGCCATTTTGAGAGTATATATAATAATTCCACCTCGTATCAAGGCCCAATTATCATTAGTATGGAGTTATAGTTGCGATAAGAGTGCGGCCCAGGTGGCTCTTAGTCCAGATGCTACTGGTAAAACTTCATGAAGGAAGGGTACCATTTTAAGCACCTTTTTGAATATGTGAAAATAAGCAACCAAGATTTTCATCGGGTGCCTGACTTTGCTGCATTCAAACGCGATATATATAGCGATTTCTGACTTAACCACGCCCACCCAACAATATATAGGTGCCAAATAGTCATGAGCTCATGGGATACGATCTCTAGAGGCCATCTGACGGCCCCCAAAAAATCGTGAAACGGTGGACCTTGCCATAGGACTACGCGCGTTTCTGGTCCTACCACAAGGACTTCCGGGCAGTAGCCAGGAGGCCACGGCACGGGTGGAGGGGGAGATAGACCGGCTGGATGCGGTGGGCGTGAGGGCTTCCCACCACAAGACTCACTCACTCACGTCATTTTTTCTGCTTTCATTTTGCTCTCATAAAGGTTCAATAAAGGTAAGATGTAGACATAACGAAGGCGTAACGAAGGCGCAACGAAGGCATAATAAAGGCGTAACGAAGGCGTAACGAAGGCGAAACGAAGGTTAATATTTAGGGTTTAAGGAAGTTGGCAACCAACTTTAAAACCTACATAAAGGCCTGACGAAGGTGATTTAAAGGTAGCCTTCATTGTACCTTTGTTTGTATACTTAAATGCGTAACGAAGGCGTAACGAAGGCTAATATTTAGGGTTTAATGAGGAAGTTGGCAACCAACTTTAAAACCTATATAAAGGCCTGACGAAGGTGATTTAAAGGTAGCCTTCATTGTACCTTCGTTTATATACTTAAATGCCGAAGTTATAATAAAGGCTCTACGAAGGCTTAATAACAGCACATCGAAGGTACATAATTAGGGTTTAAGGAAGTTGGCAAACCACTTAAAACCTATATGAAGGTCAGACGAAGGTAGCATTCATCATTCCTTGGTTCTGCCCTCTTAGGCAAATTACATACACATAGTAATTACATATTGTACAGATTTCATCTATCATAACCTGAGGTCATTGCTTATGCAACGTGGGATCAGGCACATTCTTAACTCCGCTCCGTTTTCCAGCACAGCACATCTACCAAGCACACGTTCACAGGCAATGGCCACCAATTTTGGTACTTGTGGGTAAGTGCAAATTGCAATTACATCATACCATTCCTTCATTGCAAGGTCCAACTGCCACAGTAGGCGGTATCCACGAGTAAATGAACGATCTTGTCGTTTTCTGACTTGCACAGTCATGGCTACTTGTCCATAAGTCACTAGCTAGGTCGCGGCAAACGACATAGGAAGATTGCTTCACTTGTAGCAACTTGTTGGAAGAAGCCACGATTTCATTTTCAGGACCAATTGCTAAGCGTTGATAGACCTTGAACTCGCAGTCGTCCACATCTACTTTGTTGGGTAGAATTTGATCTATGGCGATTTTCCCAACTATGTCCATTTCTTCTTGAAAATCACTCAACGGCACACGGTATTGTAAAGCGCGTAGTGAACTTTCGGGCATGCCCTCGTCCTTCATGTATTGCAAGTTGCCTGCATCAATCCGGACTAAAAGTGAGAGCGTACACGGAAAGAGGGCACAGGCTGAAGAAAGGTAGCATGAAGGCTGAACATAAGGCGCTACTGCCTTCGATAGGAAGACGAAATGAAGGTTTGACGAGGGCTGAAGGAAGGATAAATGAAGGCTAAACAAAGGCACTGCCTGGAGCAGGAAAGTTAATAAAGACACTGCCTAGACCAGAAAGGCTAAACGAAGGCTGAAAGAAGGCAGCATAAAGGCTGAATAAAGGAACGGGCTGTAGAAGGAAGGCGAAATTAAGGTTGAACAAAGACACTGCCTAAACAAAAGGCACTGTATGCAAAGGTAGGCTGGACAAAAGCAGCATTCAAGCTGAAAGAAGGCACTGCATGCAAAAGGATTGCAGAATGAAGGTTGAACGAGAGCACTGCATATAGAAGAAAGCGGCACAGTAAAGGCTGAACAAAGGCATGCCTGGAGGGAGTGCTACGCCATGTTCTTTGCATAGGTGCTCCAATGCACAGATTCCGTGAACAACCGCCTCATTCCGTTCTTGTAGTTTCTCGGGCTCTTCACTCACACGACACACAACACCATGCTTAAGGGTGCCAATCTTACGTTCCAAATACAGATCACGCCGCCTTGCGACTGGTCCTGCCTTCTTCTCTGATTGGAAAAGATGGCATACAACATAGTGCAGATTTGAGGTAAGTTCCGAGAAATGGCGGTTTTCTTCCAAGAACTCTCCAAGCTTCCTAGCTGAATCTTGGGCTCGTTGGCTACTATCCTTGAATGATACGCCAGGATGGCATAAGAACCACCCATGCATCACCATATTGTACAAACAGTGGATGCAGTCCTTCATGTACTGTGCCTCCACATAGTCCTGTAGCAATTCAAAAAAGCCAACCACACATGGATCTAAGGCTGCCTGCAGATAGAAGGAAGCCTGTTGCAGGAATGCACTGCCTGAAACAGGGGGGGGAGGGGGAAGGGGGGCTAAACAAAGGCAAAAGGAAGGCACTGCCTAGAGCAGCAAGGCTGAACGAAATCAGCATGAAGGCTGAATGAAGGAACTGCCTGGACCAGCAAGGCTAAACGAAGTCAGCATGAAGGCTGAAGGAAAGCACTGCCTGGACCGGGAAGGCTGAAGGAAGGCAATATGAATGAAGGCTGAACGAAGACACAATGAAGGATGAAGGAAGGCACTGCCTGGACCGGGAAGGCCGAACAAAGGCAATATGAAGGCTGAACGAATGCATCATGAAGGCTGAAGGAAGGCACTG
>LGRX02030885.1:0-20714 GCA_001247695.2 Cymbomonas tetramitiformis | reverse complement strand
CCCTACAGATCTGCAACCCTTGGGAAAGCTTTCCATAGGCATGCCATCCCTGTGCCCTCCCTATGCCCGCCCTTGGGAACGCTCGGGAAAATCCGGAAATATTTTCCAAAGGCTTGGAAAGTTTTCCATAGGGTATTTCCATAGGGATACCCCCTTTTGGAGTTTCCATAGGGTTTCTATAGGGCCGTATGCCTATGGAAAAGGACGTTCCATAGGCATGGAAGGCCGTATAATCACCCTATGGAAAAGTAAACATTTCCATAGGACGACTATAGGCATAACCAGGACTATGGAAAACCCTATGGAAAATGTAAACCCTTCCATAGGGCGGATATAGGCATAGGGGGCCGATGGAAAGCCCTATGGAAAATATAACTTTCCCATACGCTTTCCATAGGCATGTCCAAGGGCGGGCGTAGGGCGGGCGTAAGGATAGCGCACCTATGGAAAATTAGCGTATACTATGAGTTTTCCACAAGATTTTCCATAAGGCGGGCATAGCGATAGTACACCTATGGAAATGTACAATTCGCCCTGCGTATTCTCGGGAATAAAGTCGTAATTCCATAGGGCCTTCCATAGGGATGCCATAGGTATGGTAGGCCTATGGAAACGTATAATCCACTCTGCGTATTCTCGGGAATATCAACGTAATTCCATAGGGCCTTCCATAGGGTCCCCATAGGGATAGTATACCTATGGAAATATACAATTCATTCTGCGTATTCTCGGTCAATAAAGACGTAATTCCATAGGGGTTTCCATAGGGTTAGCTATAGGGATAACACAGGGTGAGCATGCCGTAGGTATACTCCTGATACAGGTGGCAAAGTCTATACCTATAGTATCCATATGGAATACGTTTCCACACGTATACCGTACGTATGGAATTGACGTTCCATAGGTATAGCCAGCCTATGGAATGAGCTTTCCCAGGGGTGAGCCACCCAGTGGAAAGGTCTTCCGTAGGTATATCATCCGTATGGAAACATGTTTCCCAAGGGATACCGTACCTGTGAAAGGGTTTCCATAGGTATAACCATTCAGGTTTCATAGGGTGAGCATAGGGTGATGATTCATGATATATCCAGGCTTTCCATAGGGCTTTTACTACATATATACATATTAATATACAGAATAATTCCATCTATGAAATGAACAAGTTATTCGTCATGTAAGTCGCCCACAAAATCTACATGCCTATCTAGTATGAGCATCATCTTGTTTTTATCATATCTCCATGGTGGATCATTGAAACCGAGTTTGTGCTCGCCGAGATAATATACCAACCTATTTGCATCGGGTCGTCCAGCTGGAATTCTCTTGGTCGTGATGAACCGGTCAAAGTTCCATGGAATGGGTACAATGCACACCAAGCACTCAATCTCAAATGCTTGGATGAAAACCTCGGAAAGGTCCCATGGCAAGGCCGACCTCAACATCATATTGTTCGCCACGGTATCTTGAAATGCTGCCTTCAATGGAAACCATCTTACTTTGAGGAAAACCAATTGTTTCCTGCCAATTGGGATGCTATAAATTTTCAGAAGCTCGCCGTACCTGCGACACATACTTTCCAAAGGGTGAGCATAGGGTGGGCACAGGGTGGACATAGGGCGGCTATAGGGCGGACACAGAGTGGGAAAGCTTAACTCGTAATCATAGGGAGGGTGTAGGGTGGTCGTAGGGTGGGCACAGGGTGAGCATACGCATGATCTAGGATATATGTTACGGTATAGGGATGTTGTAGGGCGAACACAGGGTAGGCATAGGGCCAATATAGGGCGAACATAGGGTGGGCATCGGATGAACGACCTGTCTTCATGGGCATTCAATCCATTTACTGGGGTATCAAAGATTGCCTTTATGTATCGTTGACAGGTGGTGAGGTGGCGGTCGGCGGATCGCGTACGAAAAGTGTCTCGTCCGACTTTCACGTGCCGACTCTTCATCACACCGTCCATGTAGACATAACAACGCTCCTTGGTACTCAAAGGACGACATTCCCTCGTCAACCGGTTCAACCGCCATGTCTCCGGATCTTGGATGACGGGTCGTGGCATGATCCGCCGTTCTCTCAAACTCAATCGCTTCCATTCAGCGAGTTTGGTGTCAAAGTCGTTTTGCAGGAGCTGGGCCCATGGGAAATTCGTGCGCATATACTTCCGTATACCTTTTATGTCACCTGTGGGTGATCAATGGGTGGGCATAAGATGGTTACGAATTTCAAAGGGTGGGCATAGGGTAGGCATAGGGTGAGCACAGGGATGGAATATTTCTTTTCAGCTCCAAGGGTGGGCATAGGGCGGGCATATGGCGGGAAAGATTTCCATTGGGTGGGCACAGGGCGGCCATCTACCGCAAAGGCATCTAAGGCACTGCGTACCTTCATCCAAGGTTATCGGTGTTTGCTTGCCAATCACCTCCACTCGTCGCTTTTGTGGCCCAGTGTATGGTGCAACCTTCTCATTAGATATTGAAGCATATATGCCACGGACTAGCATCAGCTGTTTTTCTAGCATCTGACCTGCGACATACATAAAACATAAACAAACGTACAGTGCAGCCAGACGTTTCCATACCTATGTTCTCCCTATGGAAGGAGCTTTCCATAGGCACGGTATACGTACGGAACCGATACATAGTAAAGGCATAAGGTAAACATAGGGTGGGCATAAGGTGGGCATAGGGCGGGAAACTTTGAGATTCCCATTCCCTATGGTGATCACAGGGATAGCATAGGGCGGACGTAGGGTGAACATAGGGTGAGCCTAGGTATACATACCGTTCATGATGTTGGCTACTGGCTGCGATCGAGTTTTGACTGACTCCTTGCATTTCCCATAGAATGACTCCCACGGAAATAACCATGTTCCATGCGCAGGGCCTGTCAGTTCGATATGCCGAGGCAAATGTCGCAAAATATGCGTAGTTATATTCCAATCTTCAGGTGAAAACTCCTTCTCCCATCGGTCCATTAGAGCTTCAACCCGTTTATGCAGACGGTCCTCGGAGATGATGTGGTTTGAGACTATCTCACGCACCACTACGACGAACTCCCCAACAAAGGACGAGTATTTCGGATGAGGCAAATCTCCCAATGCGTCTGGCCAAGCTGCGATTGCGCTCATGAAGCCGCAAGTTATGAAGACAATCCCCACGGCGGCCTTCAGTTTTCTTGGCTCTCCTGTGCTCGCGCTGAACTCCATGCCCTTAGTTACCACGTTGCCCCAATTCCGATCGACTTTTGATTTCTTGTACCACTTAATCGCAATAGAACGAATGTCCTCATCCAGACCCCATGGTACAGCGAGTTCTGCAAAAACAGAAAAGAACAGCAGTCACTGTCATGCATTATTTGACAATCGCCAGGTTCCAAGGGTGGGTATAGGGTGGCTATAGGTCGGGTGCAGGGTGGGCATAGGGATGGAATATTTCTCTGCAGTTCCAAGGGTGAGTATAGGGTGGGCATATGGTGGGCACAGGGTGAGCACAGGGATGGAATGCGTTTCCCCAGTTCCAAGGGTGGGTATAGGGAGGGCATAGGGCGAGCACAGGGATGGAATGAAATCCCGAGATTGTTACATACCAGCAAAATGTTCTTCCAAGGTTTTCTCCACCTCGTTCTCGTCCACAGGTTCAGGTAGCCACTCCGGGTGCACATGGTGATTTTCAGCATATCTAAGGCATTTAATATTCCAGTTGCACTGAAAAATAGCACATGTCATCCTATATTCCAAGTTATGAAGTTCGTGCATGATATCCGGGAAGTAGTCCTTTGTCACGGAAAAGTGTGGCAACAAAGAAAGTGCACACGGCCCTTTGATGCCCGTTCTACTATAAATCTCTCGAAGCTGAGCAGCAGTGTACAACCCAGAATCTGCGCAACTTGCATTTCTGGCCTGCAGCAATCGTACGTCCTCATCGGTGCGGAGAGGTGCAGAACCTGTGAGGACAGTTGTCACATTCGTCATCGCATTCGTTTTCATAGGGGGGGCATAGGGCGATCACAGGGCTAGCATAGGGCGGCCATAGGGCGAGCATAGGGTGGGAAACCTGAATTGGTTATCTCAGGTACGGTATAGGGATGCTATAGCGGTGTCACAGGGCGGGCATATGGTGGGCATAGGGTGGGAATAAGCTGGACTACCTTTGAAAATTGTTTTATTCAAACAGCTTGTTCCCCAGGTCTCGCCGGTAATGTTGCAGAACATGCAGGCTTTAGAAGCGGAATTTCCTCCCACTCGATTGGCAATTTCCGTTATGCCCCCTGTGCCATAGTCAGCAACAACACACGTGAGCATGCATCGTAACTGGAAGATTTCCTTTTTTCTTGAATCAAACGCTCGGACACCAACATTCCACATGTCGAGCAACTCGTCCACCAAGAACTTGTAGTAAATCTGAGCATTACTCGGTTTATCCTCGATTATTCCGTATACCAATAGAAACTCGTACTTGGCTCGATACTCAGCAGGCAGATTTAAGATTTGGAACGTTATTGGGGTGATTGAGGACGTGACCGCCGTGGAATCGTTATGAGGATTCACTCCATCGGCACACATGAATAAGGAGATGTTCCGTGGCTCCGTAAAGAAGCCCGGCTACTCGACATACACCTTATTTCTCCAGAAGGTCGACTCTGCGATTGAAACCGAGCAACGAAACTTATCATTTAAGGTGAGGAACACAATTACACTTTCTGGAATAATAAATGGATTTTGGGCATAGGATAAGCATAGGGTGGTCATAGGGTGGGCATAGGGCGAACATAGGGTGGGCATAGGGTCAACATACAGTAATCACTCAGTAATAAGAAAACCCGCCAATAAGAAAGTAGCCAGCTTTTTTGATTTCTTCACAATATTTAACACACAACACTCCATATTTAAGATCTCTATATAAATAAGAAACTTGCTAGGCTGACCTAAAATTCCTGTTTTCTTAAAATCGAGTGTTTACTGTAGGATGCAAGGCAATTGTGAATTGGGCATAGGGTGAGCATAGGGTGGACATAGGGTGATCATAGGGATGTTATAGCGTGGACATAGGGTGATCATAGGGATGTTATAGGGTGGGCATAGGGTGAGCATGTGGGAGGGATACACTTACGATGAAACGTAGTCACAACCGGCAGATCGTCGTTCTCCGCGGGTGTAGTTATCTTCCATGATACCAAGAGCTCGGCCATCTCTGGTATCAAATATAGCATCGGCAGGAGTTCGTCCAAGCGCCAAAACCTAAATACCTTGTACGGCTTTCCCGGAATAAGCCGTCCGTTACGTCGAGAGCTGGGGTGACACCGAAGTTTGTGGCAATGGAGGCACTGGGTAAGGTCGTCATGCCGGCCCGGAGTGAAGATCATGCATTCATTCCTGCAAACGTCGGCGGTATGGTACGGCAGTGCAAAATCCTTCCACATAGACAAAGCTTGTTTGAAGGAGGTCGGGAAACCATTTCGTCTCTGATTGCCGATGATGTCAACGTTGCCAATCACCGTTTGCCGCATGAGATTGAAGATTTGATCAAACATGGATTGGGTAGCATTGTGCTCGGATTTCGTTTCCAGCAGATCAACGACAAGACGATGCATTGTTGAAACCTTCTCGGCATAGACGTGATCAACGACCTGTGAAATCACGAGAGGCATCCCCAACTTTACAGGAACTGCAAAATAAAAAAAAGGCATTTCCCTCCGCATGTCCACCCTATGCCCGTCCTATGCCCACCCTATGCCGACCCTATGGAAACATCCAATGCTTTTCCATAGGCATGCCTACCCAGTGAACCACCTATACCCGCCCTTGGGAATGCTCAGGCCCACCCTATGGAAACATTCCATGTTTTCCCAACCTATGCCCGCCCAATGCTCGCCCTATGCCCACCCACTGGAAACGTCCAATGCTTTCCATAGGCATACTTACCCAGCGCTCTACCTATACCCGCCTCTGGGAATGCCTGTTCCCACCCTATGGAAACGTTCAACGATTTCCCAACCTATGCCCACCTGTTTGCATACGTACGCCCACCCTTGGGAAATACAGAAAGAGGGGTACCTCATGGTTATCCATATCCTCATCGTTGGCAGCAGGAATTAGGAGACGGGCACAATGTTCTTCCAGCTTTCTCAAATGATCCTGGAGAATTTCGTCCGCTTCTGCATTGGCATCTTCCATGTCATCATCACCTCCAAGGGAACCACCATCACCACCATTACGGTCACCCCCGTCATCACTTGAAGTATCGTCTTCACTACTACTTTCCCCATGTATACCGCTCCTTGCCATCTCTTGTATAGCTTCGTATGTCGTTGTATCGTTCGAAGAGGTTTTTCAACTTGTAGTCGGCACACGGTGCAAGGACATGGTGGCATGTCGACCCCGTGGTTGTTTAATACTGGCCCACAACACACCATCCATACCAGCACGCATGACTACTTGGAACCGTTGCTTCCTTTTTAACTTTTCATTTGCTAGGCATAGGGTGATCATGAGGTGGTCATAGGGTGGGCGTAGGGTGGGCATAGGCATGGAAACAATACGATGTGTTCCATAGGGCGGTCCGCCCAATGACATCCCTATGGAAGGTGTTCAATACCTTCCATACCATGAACGTAGGGTGGACATAGGGTGGACATACGTTAGGAATGCTGTATTCTGGTTCCATAGGGATGCCCACCCTATACAACCTATGGGAAAATAACTTGAATTTTCCATAGGGATATTGGGTTGATATTCTATGAACGGTCGAGGTGTTAACCCTATAATAGTGGCGTCCGTAGGGCTGGAAATAATTACACAGGGATGGAAAACCCCTATGTAAAACCTATGGGAACGCATTTCCATTGGCTTTCCATAGGGCAAAAACCTTTCCATAGGGCACTTTTAAATCCCCTATCTCAAAATCGTATGGAATGGCTCTGGAAAATTTGCCACAGGCCCCAATGGAAATCGTTTCCACAGGGTGATCATAGGTTGGCTCACCCCATTTTCGGGATTCCATAGGTAATTTATAGGGATGGAATCAAAAAAATGAAAAATAGGGCAGGTTAAAACAGGCCCTTTTTGGACCCTACAACAGCAACACGCCGCACTTGGAAAATGCCTATGGAAAATGCAGAATTACACTGTTAAGGAATGCCACAGAGATCATCCCTATGATAGTGGCGTCCATACCTGTGGAATGGCCTGGAAACAGGTTAAAAACATCACCAATGTACCCTATGGAAAATCCGGAGCCTGTGGAAAAAGTGGTGTGCCCTATGGGAAATCCAGAGCCTATCCCTATGGAAACCCCTATGGAAGACCCCCTACCGCCGCCAAAACCCCCCCAAATAAAATGAGCCTGTTCGATCACCCCCAAGAAAACAAACCATTTGTTCACTGACGAGGGGGGCAAAAAAACAAAATTGCGGCCTGTATGCGCAATTTTGGCTATTAGAGATTTTATTTCTGGAACTTCAAAAAAAATCGGGAAGAACCTGATTTCAAACGAAAATCGAATCGCATTGGGTCCGACAGCGACGACGCGCGCAGATTCCACGCATGACATCGAATTATGAATTCTCAACGGCAATCTCAGACTGGATATGCCATACGTTGACCACAGGGATGGAAATCGTAATACAGGTATGCCCAGGCCGGGACATCCTAATGGAAATCGTGCCACGACGGCGATCGATGGGAGTGTGCAAATAATCGCATGGAAAACCGTACGGAAAGCTAATTA
Organism: Cymbomonas tetramitiformis; assembly: GCA_001247695.2. Taxonomy (NCBI): domain Eukaryota; kingdom Viridiplantae; phylum Chlorophyta; class Pyramimonadophyceae; order Pyramimonadales; family Pyramimonadaceae; genus Cymbomonas; species Cymbomonas tetramitiformis. The sequence goes on along the minus strand of LGRX02030885.1, from coordinate 12,986 downwards.
GACCCATAAAACCCCAGGAAAAACCCCAGGTCCCAGCACACGCAGTTGTTTCCCAGTCACCTTCGTTAGTTCTTTACAATCAAAATGGCAAAAACAGCAGCCGCAGAATATGCCAAGAAGAAAGTTGAGAAGACCAAGAAAAGGAAGCCTCCCACACTCTACGACGAAGCCCGCACGAAAAGGGGCAAGAAGTGCCAGCAAGCGCGGGCCATCGCACAGGCCCAGGAGGGGAAGAAGGCCAAAGCCGCAGGCAAAAAACTAGTGAAGGAATGCTTCGGTTCGGACTCTTCGGATTCCGAAGAAGAGGAGGAGGATGACGAGGAGGAGGAGGAGGAGGAGGAGGCCGCTAAGGCGGGACCAGCAGACCAACCGTTGGACTTCGTAAAGTTGATGGAAAACCCGCAGCAGATGGCAGCGATCTTTGCAATGATGCAAAAGGCACAGCAAGGTGTGAAGATCGAGGCGGATCCAGTGGCTAGGCGGCCGTCGGGGGCGACGGACGATGAGGTTTCTTTGATGCAGGCGGACGCCCGGACCCTCATAAGCGAATGGGAGGAAGCCAAAAAACTCCCGGTGGGAGCGTGCAAAGAGGACCTTGGGAAAAAGTTCGTGAAGCTGAAACGAGAAATCGGCAAACAACATATCCCCCCCTGCACTGACAAGCAAGTTCACACGTACCTGGTTGCTCACCTGAGCTATCGCAAGGCCCGCCGCGGAGGAACCGGCCGGTTCAAAATGAATAAGGGTGGGGACATCCGCATATATGGCGGACCGCTCAACGGTCTCACTGTGGAAAACTTCACAGGTCAATCTGTACCCAATGCAGATATCGTCAAGAAGCTCAACAAGTTCACAGACCCTGCAGCGCGGAAGGGCAAGGAGTGGACTACATTGGAGGAGCTCGTCGGCGGAACAATCGTGTGGCCAGAAGTGGATGAGGAAGATCAGGAGGATGAGGATGGGAAGGGGAAGGAGAAGGCTGCTGAGGAGGCTCCTAAGGGGGGAGAGGAGTTCGAAGGTGAAGCTGTCGAGGTACGTAAGCTCTTTGCCTGTGAGGTACACCTATGCTCACCCTGTATTATAGGCAAACTGTAGCTACGGAAGGTATTTTTGCTTTCACCCCCTACTGTCTGTGGGACAGTGGTGTCCCACCTGTGCTCACCCTGTACTACAGGCATACTATAAGTATGGAAGCTTTCAGCACTTGAATGGTATACTTATGCTTACCCTGTATTATAGGTAGACTATAGGTATGGAAACTTGGGAACTGACTTTATTTTGCTGGGTGTGTGCGCGCACTTGCTCGCAGGCCTCACGTGACTTCGAGCTGCACTGTCCAGTGGGTCTCTTCGCCAAAACCCAACAGAGCAGCGAGAAGCTTGAGGAGAAGGAGACCGCCAACTTCGAGCAACGCTCAAAGTTCGAGTTGGCGGTGGGGGTGGTGGAAGCACTACCGGGCACCCTTTCCCAAACATTCACGGACCCCCCCATGAAGGTTCCCGATGGCGTTTACGAGATCTGCCTACTCGGGAACCGTATGCCGACAAAGGCGGACGGCGGGAGCCCGGCTATCAAGTCGTTTATTATGACGTCTTTGTTAAAGCTTCACGTCAAGAAGGATAGCGCGGTGAATGCGGCGGACTTCGCACACACGGAGGAATCGGTGGGGAAACCCAAGTCCGTCCTCTGGGTGGAGGGTCGCCACCTCCGACACAGCCACAAGGCGTCGGAGGTGGTGGCCCTCAAACAAAAGAAGATAAAGGAAGCTGCTTTAAAGGTACGTTAAAGGTTATTTTTTAAGCTTTGGAAAACCAACCAACATGACTTACATTTGCTCCATGGTTTTCCACAGGCGAATGATAAGAAGGATGAGGAAGAAGAAGGCCAGGCTACGCAGGCGGAGTCGGAATGAACAATGGTGAAATAGACTGTTTATGTTGTGAAATAGACTGGAAAAAGAGGTTTATGATGTGAAATAGACTGGAAACAATAGAACAAACGTTATTACGTATTGTGTATTAAGTTGATGACCAGCATTTCATACGTATAGTATCCCTGTATTATCCTTGTACTATACCTGTGGAAATAGTATTAGCATTCCATACGTACAGTATCCCTATACTGCCCCACTACTGTGCCTATGGAAAGTAAATATTAATTAAGTTCCATACGTATAGCATCCCGATATTATCCCTGTATCGTGCCTATGGAAACCATATATATCTACTGGTTCCATACCTATACTATGCCTATAGTAAATAGTTTCCATACGGATAACATACGTAGGGAAAGATGTTTTCCATACCTATAATATACGGTTTTCATACGCATGGTATCCCTGGGGGAAAAGCTTTCCGTAGGTATAGTACACCTGCGGAAAATGCTCTCCATAAGTATAATAACCGTATGGAATATGAAATCCATAGGGCGGGTCACCCTACGGAAAGAGTTTCCATAGGTATACTCCTGATGCTGTTAACGGAATCATACGTATAATATCCGTATGGAATACCTTTCCGTAAGTATACAGCACGTATGGAATTGTGTTTCCATAGGTATAGCCATCCTATGGAACAATCTTTCCCAAAGGTGAGCCACCCAGTGGAAAACCTTTCCATAAGTATGTCGGCCGTATGGAAACCTATTTCCCAAGGGACGCTAAGTGTATGGGCCCGTCTTCCGTACGCATAATGTCCGTATGGAAAGATCTTTCCCAGGGGATACCATACCTGTGGAAAATGTTCCATAGGTATATCGACCGTATGGAAGATTGCTTCCCAAGGGATACTACGCCTATGGAGTTCGCTTCCATAGGTACACCGTCCGCATGGAAACAAGTTTCCCAAGGGGTACCATGCCTGGGGAAAAGATTTCCATAGGTATGACCTATTAGGTTCCATAGGGCCAGCATAGGGATGGAACAGATCCGTGTGTTTTTCCACAGGGTTTTCCATACGGCTTTCCATAGGAAGGCTATAGGGATGACATAGGTGCGGAAAGCGCTTGATATTCCAGGACTTTCCATTGGGTTTCCATAGGGTTTTCCATACGATATTTTCCATACGATTCCTTCCATCCCTATGGAAAACGTTCCATAGGTATGGACGCCACAATCATCCCTATGGAATGCCTTGGAAAACCCTATGGAAAGCACAATCACCCTATGGAATGCCCTGGAAAATAATGAAAACCTTCCCAAGGGTGAGTATAGGGATGGAAACTCAAAATTTTTGTTTTCGAGATAACCTCCAGTATCCATTTTCCCTTTTCCATAGGGCTTTTCCATAGGGTTTTCACCTGTTTCCATGCCTATGGAAAGCTTTCCCAAGGGTTGCAGATCTGTAGGGGTAGTAGCCATACATGCCCCCACTAGTGCTGTGTTTCCGCCTGAAGTTAAGTAGGGAGTTTGTTACCGTTTCACACACTTAGCTCCGGACACTACCTTAGGTGGTGTGTTGGATATGGCACTGTGACCACCAGCTGTCACTCCTTCGATCCTTCGATTCTTTGATCCTATGTGTGATGGGGGATAAAGAATCCCCTCAATAAGGTGCTTTCGATGGGGGTACACCCCCCCCGTCGATAATTTAAATAAGGACATATCGTGTTGTCGAACCCCTCCCCCCCACATGGGGATCGATACGCCTCCTTGTGTCTCATATGCACTCAGAGGAAATAACGTGACTAATCTGTACCTAATTCGGACCGGGCGGCCCGATGGCCTATTTAGAAATTCGTAATAGCCCGGTGGCTTCAATTTATATTGTAGACAGCCCGTGGCTTTATAAATCCCGACCCGGTGGCAAGAACGGGTATTCCTTTATAATAGCCCGGTGGCAAATATTTTAATTCGTTTCACTCTTTTCATGTGATGTGTTAAGTACGAGACCCCCTAAGATTATATATTCATCTTTCGTGGATATTACTGGCGATAAGAGGCTGGAGGGTTCGAATGTTGAAAACCGTTGTCGGTGTGGCGCAATACAATTCACAACTTGGGTACATTACGTGAGACGCACTAGTCGGAAGAAATACGGCTGTAAATTCATTCGTCTAAACCGTTCGCTGAAAATGTAGTAATATCTCTACTTATAACTTAATCGTGCGTACCCGCGAAAAATATGGTGTGTCAAAGACGGCGGATTACGCCGACCTGTGCGTGATACGGTAGTGTGGCAAAGTAGCAAAGATTTCGTTTTGCTTTTCACAGATTCACCTCTCGCGTCTGTCGCTACCGTCATCCGTGTTCAACTGTGACACCGCAACGTTTTAGTTTAGGTATAATGTGTTAAATATGTAGTTTTAACTTAAGTCGGAACGATTTTGTAACACACGCCGGCCTCCCATGGTACCGTGCCGGGTTTGTCCAGCTAGTGACAGGCGTGACAGATATGGCGAGTATGACAGATCTCGCGTGGGATGACTGCTCGAGGGAAATAGACCTGGTGAAGAAGATATTGGCTATTACCCTTCGGGTGGCTTAAGCCACCCTAACAGCGATTTAGGGTGGCTTAAGCCACCTTAACATTTTCAATTATTGCGGGAGCTATCGGTACCGGAAACTAGATTTTTTTTAGCTCAAAATGACGGCGACAATGTCTTCTTTTAGACACTATACAGTAATACCTCACTTTTAAGAGAATCGACGATAAGAGACCAGCCAGCGTTTGGGGGGGTCGCGTTTTTTCCGATGACCCTGAGCCTTTTCAAATCGTTAAGAGAATGGGTCCAAATAAGAGAACGGGAGCTGGCTAGATGAGGAAATATGGTTGGGAAATCATGTTAAACCATGTATTAAATATGGTATGGTCGCAAATAAGGAACAAACCTGGCTATCGCTGACCTTATTGGATCGCGCTTCGTTAAGCGCCGCTGGCGTGTTGGGGGGCGGGGGGGGGTTCACTTTTTTCCGATGAGGCTGGCTGACCGCATATCCCTGTTCTCTTAAATATGCAGTATTACTGTATGCACTATTCGGCGAGCCCAAGTTCCCGGTGAGCAATTTTGGGAAGTATCCAAGAGGGTGCAACAGTTAGTGAATTTTGAGCGATTTTTTCCCGGTTTTTGCATACCCATGCTACTTCAACCGAGATTTTGAGGGTCAAGATGACCTCGGATCAAACTTTTGGCAACACACTGCAGAAAGAGCAGCTCGAGATCTTGACATCATAGGTCTCCAAATTTTGAAAAGCGCCTTCGAGGAAGCCCCCGTGAGCTAATTGGCTTAAGGTGGCTTAAGCCATCTTAAGGAAAATTGGGAAATACCCACCCTACTTCAACCGAGATTTTGAGGGTCAAGATGAACTCAGATCAAACTTTTGATAAGACACTGCAGAAAGAGCAGCTCAAGATCTTGACGACATGGGTCTCCAAATTTTGAAAGCACCGCCGAGGAAGCCCCAATGAGCCCTTCAAGTTAAGGTGGCTTAAGCCACCTTAAGCTGCGGGTAATAGGCAATATGGTCATTATCAGGTGACCGCGAAGTGATAAGAGGATATGACAGTTACAAGTTTGCCACTGACGTGTCAGTCAGAATACGGTAAACGGTAACATTGTTGAAGCTGGCACAGAATAATGACTTTCTATTGGCAGATGAAGATTTCAGGGCGGAAGCCTGTTACAGTTTTTGCAGATGTGACAATGACTCGAGATATAAGTAAGCTCTGACCGCAGGTCAGAACTACTGTAGAGGACTCATTATTGTTTTGCCTTCGCAAGTGCTAGGTGGCTGTTCGCGTGTCAGTGCTAGACCGCTAAGACAGTTCTGCTCACAGTTTTGTACAATAATTCGTACTTTTGGTTATTATGTTGATCTTTTGATGAATATATTTTACTGCTGTTTTTATCTTTTTACAAAACAATAATGTCCTGCGCGGAGCGGCTTTTTATTTCGATACGAATTCAGAAGTAAGAGACCCTTTGGCGACAAGTTCACAGCAGTTGGGAACAGCAGATTCGGGAGACAGGCGACTCCAGGGACACCCTCGGTGTACTGGCGGACCCTCTTTCTTTTTAATACTTGGCGGTGCTCACACGGAAAGAGGCTCCTAGTGGCGGCGGCGGCGGATCAGCAGTGAATTACTACTTAATGAGTGGGTTATTATCTTGCAATATCCTTAGCCTGACCACCTTGTTCAACAATGAATCCAGGGGCACCCACGGTGCACTGGCCTAACTGTAAGCAAGTGTGTGTCACTAAGAGCTAATTAACAGCGACATCAGCTTGGATAGCGACAGCGACAAGGCAAATCAGCAGTGAATGACCACCTTTATGAGTAGTTCCTATCCTGCGGTTCCTCTAGTTGACCACCTTGTCCAAACGGTGAATCCAGGGACACCCTCGGTGTACCGGCCTAACTTGTAGGCAAATGTGCGACCTAGAAGCTAATTAGCAGCGGCATCTGCCTGGGCTGACTAATTAGAAGTGAATCAGCAGTGAATCACTACCTTAATGAGTGGTCTCTTATCCTGCGGCTCCCCTGGCGTTACCACCTTGTCTGACGGCGAATCCAGGGACACCCACGGTGTACTGGCCTAAGCCCGAAGCAGGAGTGTCTCCAGAAGATAATTAGCAACGGCATCAGCCCGGAAGGCAACGAGTGGGTCAACATTACATATTACTTACTGTTCTGCCACCAAAGCCTTCCACCAAATTCCTATGGCCACGGAAGAGGACAGGAGTAAGACGGCGTTTTGGTGGAAGAACCAGTTGTACCAGTACACCTCGATGCCTTTCGGGGCTGCTGGAGCAACGTCTGCCTTTGTGAGGATCATGGACTACGAGCTACGTCACCTGCAAAATTGCACGGTGGCGTACGTCGATGACGTGGTGGTCTACACTGATTCCACGCCTGAGCAGCATCTGAAGGATGTCGAGGAGGTGCTGCGCACGTTAGGAGACGCTGGTATAAGGCTGCACGCAGGCAAGAGCACCTTTGGGGCAGCCACTGTGGACTTTTTGGGCTACCGCATTGGGCACAATTCTATTGGTGCGCAGGAGGCAAAGTGCAAGGCCATCCAGGACCTCCCGAGACCCCAGGACAAGACTGGGCTCCGCTCTATTCTGGGCATGATGAACTACTATAAGGGCCTGGTGGGTGAGCCAGGGGGACCAAACTATTCTGAGATGGCGCGCCCCCTCAACGACTTGCTCAAGAAAGAGATCACAGATATCAAGGGAGTTTGGGGGAAGGAGCAGGACCAGGCGCTCCAGGACCTGAAGGACTCGCTCTGTGCTGGGAGATGTCTGAGGCCAATCGATTATGACAGGCCCCTCATATTGTACACCGACTGGAGTACCTATGGCATTGGTGCAGTGCTGGACCAGAAGGACGACGATGGAAAGGAGTATATCTGCATGGCGATCAGTCGTTCCTTGAGCAAAACGGAGAGACAGTACGCTAGCTTCAAAGGTGAGATGCTTGCGGTGGTGTGGGCAGTGCGCACGCTGAGGCAGTACCTGCATGGCGTCCACTTCACGCTGGTGACCGATCACTCGCCACTCACTACCTTGATGGAGAAGCCTGACCTTCAGGGACAGCATCTACGATGGGCGATCAGCCTACATGAGTTCGACTTCACGGTGCAGTATCGCCCGGGAGCTAAGAACAGCAATGCCGACGTGCCATCTCGTTACCCGTTACCGTCCACGATAGACGAGACTGGATCAAGGCATGAGAGAGAGAAGGCATCTGCGCTTCACGCAGGCGTGGCGCGTGGGGGAAGTTTACATGAAGGATTTCTGCGACGGCCTGTGCTTTATGCTGGCTGGGGACACTCCCCCAGGGGAAGAGGTGACGCCAGAGGTGCAGGTCGCTAACCACTGCAAGATGGCCGCCATCGAGCAGCTGGGCACGGGACCGGTACATCGCTTGTTCGATTTGCACCATCAAGATGAATTGGAGTGCAATCATGCGGCCCTGTTCGACACAGACCAACCCGAGCTGGTGGTCGACTCTGGGAGACTAGCGAGAGCAGCTTGGAAGGCGCTGAGCTTGGTGAGACCCACGCGAGGCACGCATGGTGAAGGGAGTCCTGCTGTATACAGCAATGATTACTTTGAAGGTGAACGCATCTTGAAGCCTGAGAAGGTGGACACCAGAGTGCTGGACAAGCGGTTCTTCTCGCAAGCTCGAGAAGAAGGTGTGGTATGCTATGAGCCGTGTGGAGGCCTCTGTGCTGGCCTAGAGATGTTACTCCGTAATGGAATAAAGGTGGATCGATACTTATATCAAGACATATCATCGAGCAGTCAGGCAGTGGCCAGAGCCAGGTGCACGGCGTTACTGAGGCGATATCCTGACCTTATGTCTCCCGATGCAATGGAGTTTGGGGCCCTGCCTCACGATCTACACGACACTACGAGCGCTGATTTCATACGAGCAGGAGCTCTTCAAGGTCGGCAGTGGGTTATGGTGTGTGGGTTTCCATGCCAGGATCTCTCTCCAGCTGGAACGCTCACGGGCTTGGATGGCAGCCACAGCAAATTATTTTATGAAGTGGTTCGGCTGTTATCCACGCTGCAGCAGCTACAGAAGCAGCGGCCTCCAGGCTATGTCCTGGAGAACGTTTCTCCGCTGTCGCACAGACCTGGAACCAAGATCAGGGACGAAGTGTTCCCGTACATTGCCAGTGTCATTGGCCGACCAGTGTCCTTTGACGCAGCGCAAGCAGGTGCCTACGCTCACCGACTGAGGGCGTACTGGAGTAACCTGTTCCAGAACCACCAATTTCGCTCCGTGATGGGCAAGGTGGCGAGGCCAGAAGGGCGGGTCGTATCATCGATCCTATGCAAGGGCTGGCAGCCCAGGCCTGTAATGAGGACAGACCGCGCACCCCACTATGTGGTAACGTGGTGGGAGAACCATTGAGGGCCCTTCCCACCATCATGGCAACACAAGGATCTAGAGCATTCCGATCAGCGAGAATGGGCACCGTTGTGCGCAGCGCTGATGAGGACACTGAGGAGGAATCCCGAGAGGTGAACCTCGACGAGAAATCGCGAGCCATGGGCTACAGTGCAAGTGAGCTACGCATGGCGGATCGATGGCCTGAACGACGGAGAACTGGCAAGCATTCTGGGCTTGGCCATGGATCGCAGGGCTATGGAGCTGTTGATGGCGGTCGCAGAAGCAAGCAGGAAGGGGCTTCCTCACAGCGAGGAGTCCCCAGTGGCGGAGAATTCCCCAGGACAGCCTATCGCTGTAGACAACAACTGGGCAGACCATGCGAGGTCGGACCTTCAGCAGAGACAAGCACACAAGCTTTGCTGGCAGAGTGGGTTGGAAATTCAAACGCATACACTCAGCAGGTGGCGAAGACTATGAGTCACCGTGACTGCGAAGAGAAGTTGCAGACGATGTGCTCGCGAGGGCAGAAAGGTGCACAAGGAATCGGTGCCAAGCGACAAAGCGCGGGGACCAAGAAGAAGAAGGAGTTGCAGCTCTACGCCATTGAACAATACCGTCTAAGGCACAGGAGTCACTTCGTGAAGGAGGGCGCGACCCAACCAGCACGCGCTGAGGTGCCTGCTTGGAGTCCGCCTGGTAAAGACAAAAAGATGAGAATTCCGAGGCTTGCATGTACCACCAGATTTGTGGACTTGGTTGCCAGCGTTGCAGAACAACAGGCTGATCGCGACAAGCATCGAGACATACATGATGATGCGTGGTGTCTCAGATGCAGTGTGGACATCGGTTCCGGACCGTCACCGCTGGGTTAGATGGTCACGATTCTCGACAGGTTCGGTACCCCTCGGTTCAGGCCTTCCATCGGCCCGACTCGCCGGTGACGGTGCAGGCCTTCGGCCTGCCCACCGGTGACGGTTCCTCTCGGTTCAGGCCTTCGGCCTGACCCACCGGTGACGGTTCCTCTCGGTGCAGGCCTTCGGCCTGACCCACCGGTGACGGTTCCTCTCGGTTCAGGCCTTCGGCCTGACCCACCGGTGACGGTTCCTCTCGGTATAGGCCTGCGGCCCGACCCACTAGTAACAATGCCACAGATACATCAAGCGTGTGATGACTTCCTGAGCTCATAACACATATATCCATATATCTATCGTTTCGTATGCTCCGCATCAGCTCATCTCGACCGGAACCGAAAATCTGTAGGGTATTTTTCATTACGCGAAATTGCGGAAGGCATTGTGAGTTTCATTATAAAATCGATTTCTCGGGATGCACCGCGATGCATCAAGCATACGATGGCTTCCTGAGCTCATAACAAATACAGTATATCGTTATATTCCACGGCCTCTGACCAAAACTCTTTGTGGAGGTCCTCTTTTGGGAGGCCATTGAACCAGTGACCGGGGATCTTCACACGAACGCGGCGTGCCACCTGTTCTGCTCCAGGATAAAATCTGATAAAATTATCTAGCGAAAGACTGCTCTGCACCCTCTGCTGAGTTGTTTTACTAGCTGTAGCAGCCATTAAACCCTGATAACCTGCGCAAGTTCATGGCACGGATGGAGATACGACTCAGTTTGCTGAACAAGCCCATGTTTGAGTCTGTGCTACTGCAGGCCGCAGCAGCTACAGATGGGGGATGTTAGAAATTTGGGCTTGTATACAAGAGCTTGGCATGTGATCTCAGAATATCAGAATTTCAAAAATTTTGTAGCTCTATGATCGTGTGATGTGCTAAGATATGCCTGGATAATTACCGACACATGTGAATGTTAAGGACAAGTTTGATACATACGCGCGAGTGTCGAGGTTGCTCAGGTCTAGCAGTATTTGTCCCATCATATGCACGCGTTTGCGACAGCTGTAACAAACGCCGGCCTCCCATGGTACCGTGCCGGGTTTGTCCAGCTAGTGACAGGCGTGACAGATATGACGAGTATGACAGATCTCGCGTGGGATGACTGCTCGAGGGAAATAGACCTGGTGAAGAAGATATGGTCATTATCAGGTGACCGCGAAGTGATAAGAGGATATGGCAGTTACAAGTTTGCCACTGACGTGTCAGTCAGAATACGGTAAACGGTAACATTGTTAAAGCTGGCACAGAATAATGACTTTCTATTGGCAGATGAAGATTTCAGGGCGGAAGCCTGTTACAGTTTTTGCAGATGTGACAATGACTCAAGATATAAGTAAGCTCTGACCGCAGGTCAGAACTAGAGGACTCATTATTGTTTTGCCTTCGCAAGTGCTAGGTGGCTGTTCGCGTGCCAGTGCTAGACCGCTAAGACAGTTCTGCTCACAGTTTTGTACAATAATTCGTACTTTTGCTTATTATGTTGATCTTTTGATGAATATATTTTACTGCTGTTTTTATCTTTTTACATGTTAGAAATTTGGGCTTGTATACAAGAGCTTGGCATGTGATATCAGAATATCAGAATTTCAAAAATTTTGTAGCTCTATGATCGTGTGCTGTGCTAAGATATGCCTGGATAATTACCGACACATGTGAATGTTAAGGACAAGTTTGATACATACGCGCGAGTGTTGAGGTTGCTCAGGTCTAGCAGTATTTGTCCCATCATATGCACGCATTTGCGACAATTTCTCTTCCACAGTGTGCCCCTGTCCCGCGAAAAAAAGATCTCTAAGATTGTAGATTAATCTAAGCAATCTTTTGCTTCAAAATTTTATCACATTGACATTCCTACTCGGTATGTGGGTACCCGCGTTTCGCAAAGAACGATAATGCATGGCGCAACGATTACGGGTTTCAAAATCCTGAAATTCCACTTGCTTCCGCCAAATGAATGCGTCAGCCCACAGCGAGATGCGTGGTTGAACGTTCACTCTGTGCAATTTATTTAAGGAAGACAACGCATATGAAATGCTATTTTTTTGTTAATGCTTCCCTCATCCGATGCGCAGGCTCGCTTGCAAGCGAGCGCGCGAATGAGGGAAGAAATCCTAGCGGAAACGTGGACGCGGTTGACATTCACGTTTTCGCTAGAGATAAAATCGCACTGCCAAACGCTCAGGATGTGTTTATTATGATTATATGATTATATGATTATATGATATGCGGGATATGTCCATGTTGTGCAGTATGCGTCCCTGCTGGGCGATGATCGAGCTGGCTGGCTCGAATCACGCCCACTACCCCCCCCTCACAAGAACCGTCCAGCATCCTAAATTCTGGACGGATCTTGCTCGCACGAAAAACTCATTGTTCCTAACACGTATTATAATGCATAGGGAAAGTTATATGCTTTGTTCAGTATACGTAAGTATACCGAAAACAACAACCGCTGGACAGTGAGTTATGGGTCGCGGTCCGACCGGTACTCTCAACTCTGCGGGCAAGCCATGTTTTTCTGTTTTCAATATCTTATATACTTATATTATATTATTATCATTATTATTATTATATTATTATTATCATTATTATTATCATTAGTATCATTAGATCAGCTGGTATATGGTTCACTCCGACGGCTTGATATGATATCCACTGTGTATGGATTCTAGGATGTGCCCCGGCGAGGAAAGGTGGGCCTCTGCATGCATGTATATTTCTTATAAAGACCCGGGGGGGCTCAATATGACCATCCATGACAGTGCTGGGACTCAGATTATCTCTCTAGACGGGTTCGTGGTACTGGTTATACTGGTATTGGTTATACTGGTTCTGGATTGGTTCTGGTTATGGATACGCAACTATGCACATAATCACGGTATGTCAAACGCGAGGTCAAAAAGTGCTCGGTAAACGCACAATTCTTTTATTGGCTTATCATATCCGCGGGAACATTGTAGACCTATATGAACTTGTCCGTACAAAAATGGATACGCAACGGGGAAGTTATTCTTGATAAACTTCGCAATTCACCCATACTTAACCATACTTAAGGAGAGGTTGAAATCGTCTACATATTGAATTCTAGAAACTGCGGTTACCGATCACTTTCTGACCTCGCGTCGGCCATACCTTGATACGATTGGTTACCTACAGTATGAATGGTTACTTATGACGGGTTACCTTATGATTGGCTTCACATTCATGATCAGCTTATTC
>LGRX02030884.1:0-13864 GCA_001247695.2 Cymbomonas tetramitiformis | reverse complement strand
AGCCCGCCCTCTCCCAGCCGCGCCCGCAGCTCCTCCACCGCACGATGCGCCGCCTCCACCTCCGGCCCCAGCACCCTCCTCGCCACTCCCAGCGCCGATGCCGGCGCGGACCCTGCTTCCTCCAACGCGCTACTCAAGCTGCTCGCGCGCCGCTGGGCGTGCCCGAGCTGCGCCCGCAGCGGCGCCGCCTCCTCCTCGCTCAGCCCGCCCTCTCCCAGCCGCGCCCGCAGCTCCTCCACCGCACGATGCGCCGCCTTCACTTCTGTCTCCACCTCTGTTTCATGTACCTCTTTGCAGCATGTAGTTAGTTCATCTTTTGTGCTTGATTCCCATTCTGAAGCTCGCACGTTGTACACCTCCAGCTCATCTGAAGTGTTTGGTTCGAGGCTTTTGCACATCTGCCGTGCGGCTTGCATTTCTTTTTCCAACTGCCAGGTCTCGGCCTGAAGCATCTTTAATTCGTACTCTCTCTCTCTCAATGCTTTCTGCAACTCTAGTGCATGCTCTCCCCCATCAACGTTGCTTGTCAGGCCACTTGATAAGTGTACTTCGATTTCAGCCTTGACGGATTCGGAAGGATCCTGCATGTTCCTGGCCATTATATTTTGCGAAATGCTGTATGTTATTTTATTGTCAAGTTGGATATCCTGTGGACTGGATGCCATCCGTGGATCTCGTTGTGCTGTAGCATCGTTCCAGGGCAAACAAGCACCTTGCAGGTCTGTTGAGTTTATGCCGACAGAGGGGTCTATGTCTCGCTGAGGATAAGATTTTTGCGTCGCTTTCACTGCCTCGAACGTGGTCTGTACCTGCTGCTTAAGCAGCATATTCTGCAGAATATCCCGTTGCATCTGAAGCTGCATGTTCTGCTTCTTGAAAGTAGCAATCTTATGGTCATAAACTGTAATCTGATCGGCGACAGTCAAACAGAATACTTGCATTTCGTCAGAGAGTGTGTTGTCTTCGACCCTTCCGAAAACGCAGCCCGGCAGCAAGCCGAGTGGAAAATCTGGAGCGTGCTCTCTCATATTAGAGTTCATTCCCCTTTCTTGGGGATGTTCAGGCCTTTGCGTCTGTAGTTGGTCAGACGAGCGACCCGGTGAGCGTCTTAACATCGCATTGAGCACGGGTAACGGATGATTCTCGCTCTTTCGTCTAGATTCCAGCAAGGATTTGGTGGGTGCGCTACGCTCCTGAATCTCAGCTCGAGGTGTCGTAGTGGATTCGGACAGCGCTAAATTTTCTCTCTCTGAGACGAGATTCTCTTCCACATCGGGGCCTTGGATTTGAGCAAAGATTGCTGCTCCCCCTGATGTCGAGCCCACTCGATTAGTGCAGACCAACCAATATGCTGCGCTCTCGGTTGAAAGAAGACAAGCAGATGAGCGCTAGGCCGCAGTTTAAAGAATGAAATTCAGTTTCAATGTGAGCGCCATTTCGCTAAGTATTGGAATACTGGCACTTGTGAACATAGCGACCGACGATCGTTTAGGTGTTTGCGCAGGAGAGTCTGTACGTGTTGGTGAGCCGCAGTTCACTGCGCTCCTGCCCGTGGAACCTCAGAAGACTGATCAAAGTGCCACTGAAAAGGCTATCGAAGTGCGACCACCGAAGGTACAATACTCACCGGGTTCCCCATAAATGTCGAGATTAACTTGAACAGACAGTGAGGTGCACTGCTGAAGCGTCTCGTCGAAGCCCTGGTTGGAAGATGCAGCCATTTTTCTATCGCTGCTCCCTGCGGAGGGATGGAACAATGTTTCTTCGCCTTTTCAAAGTAAGCAACAGAGTGTCGGATATGTGAAATACTTTTCTGATCAGCGATGTTTTATGCTTCAACTGATAATGAAAATCGGGAGAGGTATCTCGGACTGGAGATCGATTTATCTGACTTCGTTGGGTCTTGAATCTCGGAAGGCTGCGAAGTTTGACAGGGCTACTAGGGCCGATAAGCGACAAGTCGCGGGAAAATATGCGTTACTGAGCCATACTGTACCTTAGTTGTTGCTACGCAATCTTCATACTTCCTTGCTAGTGTGTGTCTGCACAGGCGTGTCCAATTCAGAGCTCTATATCAAAATATCATCAATGAGTACTGCTTATGTTCAAGAATCCACCCTCTTCGTAACAACACTGTTCCGGAAACGACTAGCTGACGACTGAAACGACATCTCTCCTTCGCGTTATTGGCGGTCGGGCTGATTGGTATACTGTATAAGTTTTCAACACGCTCGGATAGAGATGAAGTGTTATATTTTTTTGTATCATACTGTCTAAGGATCTCTTCCCATTAGATATATTCAGTGAATATTGTGGGGACTAAAATGTTCTCTCACACGAGAGCTACTCCGACCTCCCGAAACACATCCATACTAACGTATGCTAATCCTACTGCTTTGAAATGCAAGGTGGTTGTTATTACAGCCGAATAGTGTCACCCGACTGTGTCACTGTCGATCGCCGACTTTCCTTCCGTCATCAGTGATGACCGTCATTCAGGAGACGGATCGTCCGATCTCACTCCCCGGATCGCGGAAATGGAGAATCGCGAAGTGGCGGTTCACCTCCAGCTTCGAAGTCCAAGTGTCGCAGAGTGTCGCTCTTAAGTCGGAAATTGGTGAAAATACTTCACTTTTCCTACCTGCTGACGATTGCTGCGTCTTTCTTCTCCGTTTCCTAACGCAAGTTTTCTTCTTACAATCATGAGTTCCGCAGCAATCGCTACTAGTTCTGATTTGCGGAGGGCGACCCGCGCCTCCCGCAGCGCACGGCCCCGTCAGCTTGATGAGAATTCCGTGCCCAACGTGTCGTCCGCGTTGAATGCAGCGACCTCGGCTCCGCGGGTCTCCCCTCCGCGGGAGGAGCCCGCAATCTTTCGCTCGTTGGGTCTTAATGAATCTGAAGACGGCGACGAGGTGGTCGACGCGGGGGAAAGGTGGTCCCGAGAGAATGCTGAAACGCCGGAGTCGCCGTCCGGACCGTCCTTGTTGCAGGAATTGTCGTTTGGTGACCAAGCTGCCCCTGGACGCGCTGACTCTCCTCCTCCGGCAAGAAATGTGTTGCAGAGAACGTCCTTGGCGGAGGATGTTGCGGGGGGGGCCAGCCTCCCTCTCCGTCCGCAGGCGTCCCGCGATGAAGTCCACCACGCGACGGAGGAAAGGTTGACTATTCCCGACTTGACGGTGAACGCCTTTACTGGACTTAACTTCTTCGTGCTGCCTAGCAAGGAATTACTTTTGAACCCCTCGATCTTTAAGACCGAGCACCTTCGGAAGATCTGTGCCAAGGTCCCCGGTCTGGAGGTGTCGAACAACCAGTCCAGAGCAACTATGGTTCGGAATTTGGAGAGCTTCCGCGAGGTGCTGGAGAGGTCACGTACGCCCCCGACGGGGGATATGGCTACACCTGTGACTTTGACCCCGCGTACTGATCTGAACGCGGGGGGGCCGGTCCCCCCGCCAATGGGGGACGTCCCGACTGACTTGGTGTCCCGGGAATCGGGACACCAAACGCCTCCAGTTGTCCCTGTCACCGAGGGCACGGGCCCCCGGCGGCCCCCGTCCCCGTTGCACGTCCGGCCGGGAGCCGCGCAGACCCCGACGTACCCGCCGGGGTTCGGCCCGCACACGGACCCGAATGCGGAGCAAGGTCTTTTCTCTGGCCTCGACCCCCCCGCAAGCCAAGCACAAGAACCTCTGCAACCAGCCCAGGTAGCTAGCCCGAGCGCTCCTGCTTGACCTCTCCTTTTCCTTTAGAAATTTGAATTCGTTTCGGTTAAATTTGCTAGGGCCTTCTCCTTCCCTGTAGTTTGATACAAACTTAATCAGCCTGTTCAACCCGTTTCACTAGTTAGGAATTCTTCCCCTCTTTTAGAATAGTCCGGTCCCCGTCCTTGTCACAAAGAGTAATTAGTTAGGGCCCTTGCAGTAATCTAGGAGCGCAGTGCCTGGGCTTGTGGGCGCTTCCTAGGTGGTGAAATTTGGTTCTTGTAAACTTTTATGCTGCTGTTTGTAGCCTGCCAATTTAAAAAGTTTGACTTGCTTTAAAAAGTTTGAATTTAAAATGTTGCTTGTGTCCCGTGGGGACAACAAGAACTTGGTTATCCTCACACTGAGTGAGGCTCTTCTTGGAAGAGTATGTACCCCGTGGGGGTTTTGTTGTCTGAAATCCTCAATCTGTGAGGTGTCTCCTCTTGGAGGGACATTGTACCCCGTGGGGGTTGTTTATGTGGACAATTGCTTCCAAAATATCTGGTCGGATGTAAGCTCCTGGTTATGGGCCTTCTTGACAAAAATTGGTTGATATTGCAGGCTCGGGAGGCTGATGATGAAGTGGTGCTCACAAGAACTCTGACTGCCCCAACGGTGGGAGGTGATTGTGCCATTTGCCTAGCCAGCCTGCTAGGAGAAATGCCGTGTGTTTCAACTGCATGCAATCACCACTATCATGTAGCCTGTTTCGATGGCCTGGATGAAATGTACCATTTGACCAGCTTATTGGTCCAGCCAGCAGCAATACATGCTGTTTTCACCATGACCTATAGAAAAGTAGTCAGATGTCCATTGTGTAGATCTGTGCTGATTGTGGATGAACTCCCATATGGGGAGGACAGATTCACATATCTGTGGTAGATATAGGTGTATTATTTTTCTGAGGGCAAGCTTGCATGAGAGTTGTAATTTCCTGATTGTGGCATTGTTTCAAAATTTTGGCATTAATTGTTGTGATTAGGATCGAAATTGTTTGCTGTTATTATGATGATAAATAATTGCTGCAATTGAGATGAATGCTATTTGAAAATATGAATTTGTTTATATTGAAAATATGAATTTGTTATATTACAATTTGAATTGCTGTGAGGATTGCTGAAAATAGGATGGAAATTAATGCTGTTATCATGATGATGTAGTTGCTCTAATTATGACGAAATAGTTGCTGTGATGTTGGACAATAAGTACTGCATTTGTGATGACTATGATTGCTTTGTTCGATGTGAGGATAGGTATGAAAATTTCTTTGATCCGATCGATGAAAGATTGCATGCTCGTGACAAGCTGATGCTGGAAATAATGATTAGGGAGGGTGATGTGATTGCCTCAGATTATGACCCCTTATGATTATTGCATTACGTGCATTATCAGAGTGGGGGCGAGAAGATGCTACTGTTGTAACACATTATTATGCATGTTTGTATCGAGGCAAAGGACGATATGTGAGTGTTTCCTCAACCTCAAGTAAATGAAGATGGATGGTGGCATGAGGGAGCAGGCTCCCTTGGGATTGGCATCATCGGTGACGCCGGGATTCGACATTCAGGCGTACGTGGACTCGGTGCTCCAAAGATCCATGCAAGAGGAGACCAAGGGGGTCTCCAACTGGTTGAAAGCCCACCGATTGAGAAGCGAGCTGTTGGACTGGTGCCTGACCCCGGGGAAATCGGTGCCGGAGATACCGAAGCTGATGCGAAAGGTGGCAGCTGCCTTTGGTTTGCTGGGAGCCAGTTCGAGGGAGCCGGAGACTCCTCAGTCCTTGTATTCCCTCGCCACTCTCATCGAGAGGGAGTTGGCGGGAGGTACTAGGGATGCGTCCTTGCCGGACAATCACATTGCCCTGTTTGCACATCAACAAATAAGGGCTACAGTTCCAGAGTGCGAGAAGGATGATGCGCACGAGTCAGAATTGCAGATGTTCATTAAAACCCAATCCAAGAAGGCCTCGTTATCAGGAGCCACTAAGCATGTTACTGCAAAACCGGGAGCCCCTGCAGATGGTAATGCCAAATGCCCGAAATGCCAGGGGTCACATATGCTGCGGGACTGCAAGTCCCCTTATGCGTTGAACAAGGATGGATCCATCAATGTGACTTGGGTGGACAAACGAAATAAGAATGACAATAGGAATAACTAGAACCAGTTGCCTCAGTTGCCACCACCTCCTCAGAGGGAGCCTGTTTAGGAACCGTCAAAAGTTGCCAGAATGCTGGTCTGTATAATATGTATATAGTGTATCAATATTTGGGAGCGGGCCAGGATGCCTGTCTTACCTTGTAACATCAGGTTCCAGGTTTAAATACCAAATTGAAATGCATTGTTGCATGTGATATGGATTTGCTTGATAAGTTAATTTTGCATTTTTGTGAATTTGCTCTACGTTAGATTTTCGAAATGTCGATTTGGCTGATTTTGCTCTACGTTAGATTTTCAGATTTCAGTCTTCGGGATGCTGGATTTTCGAATTTTGGATTTGGTATTTTTGCTCTACGTTAGATTTCGAAATTTCGATTTGGCTGATTTTGCTCTACGTTAGATTTTCAGTTTTCAGTCTTCGGTATGCTGGATTTTCGAATTTTGGATTTGTTTTTTTGCTCTACGTTAGATTTTCGAAATTTCGATTTCGCTGATTTTGCTCTACGTTAAATTTTCAGATTTCAGCCTTCGGGATCCTGGATTTCGAAATTTGGATTTGTTTTTTTGCTCTACGTTAGATTTCGTGATCAGCTTCGGAACACTGGGTTTCGGACTTTGGGATGCATATCTCAAATTGGAGTGCTTCGCGGATACAGGCAATTAATGCCAATTATCTTGCCTGCACGGACCACCTGGTCCCGTCCGTCATAGAAGCCTCCCTTTAACATGGGGATGCTGGACGGTTAGAGTACTGACCACAACGGGTGGGTTACTCTACACGAGTAGCACACCGGAAGTGGCCAGGCTCGAAAATCGTCCATCCCTTTCCACAAGATTGGGGCCCGGTAGAGACCGGGGTGCGATTTTCGAGGAGCATTTCTCCTGAAAGGAAGAGTGCTCTGGTGTGGTTGTTGTCTCGAACAGGGACACGAGCCAAACTCAGCCCCACGGAAGGGATTGCTTTTCTTCGATGGTGCATGCCGCTTTAACGCGTCGCCGGATTTGAGGCAAGCCTCGTTCGGGGTGGCACTCTGCTCAGAACAAGGTCAACAGTGGACCCGGGACTACGGGCGCCTTGGATCCAAGACGAATAATTATGCAGAATTCGTGGGGGCCGTGATTGCAATCCAAAGAGCAATAGAATGGAACTTGACCACATGGCTACTGCCCCGCGCTCCAGTACTGTCACAAGTACTTTAGTAAAACCATTATTAGGCCTTTTCAACAGGTTCCACGGGTCAAGTTACAGCTCAGAAAAATCATTTCGGACCCTTTTGAATTATTTTGAATGATAGTGCACGCTACAAGCAACTTTAGGTGTGAGTAAATCGTGTGTGCTTTCATGCTATAAAACACCAGAAAATTAATTAATTTCGAAAGTACTATCACAAGTACTTTGACTACGAAGGTGTTTTCGCTCGGTAGATGGCCATATATATTCGTATAGGGTGATAGGACTCTTCATTGGGATGTACTCGAACTGTGCAACATGCATTACCCCATGAGAATGCCGGTATCCTGCCATAACCATGGCAACTATCGCCGCATGTGAGAAAAACTGATTTTTTGGATGTTTTTTCACTTATAAAATTTCGAGTTCCATCGTACCGCATCCCTGATTGTGATCCCATGGAGCGAAGGTCCGAGCACATTAAGGTCTCAAAAAATCAATATTGATATCTACTTTGATGTTTTACACACCCTAGTGCTACTTCCATCACACATCGAGCTCGCCGTGCCGTTTTCTTCTCGTGGGTATGCGCAGGCTGGAGCAAAGAAATAGCCCCCAAAATCAGGGTTTCCTTGTTGAAACCCAAAACGTCATAACCTCTTCGTTACTTAGAGTTATGTGAGTTATGACATGATATTTCATGCACATACACTCCACTTGACTAGGAAACCTTCACACATATGGATATATCATGCATCCACGACTCAAAATTGATGACTTTGATCATTACCCACTACTTTTGCAGGGTCACCATACTAGAAAAATCCCCAAAAAATCATTTATCATCAAAAGTCGTGAATGATGGGAAATTTTTATCCTTAAGACCCTATAAGTGCACGAAAATCATTATAAGTTCATGAAATATATCAGATACTCGACTAATTGCGGCGCAATGTAGGGTTGCCCTCTGCTGCATAAACGTATATAATCATATATATTGCACATCCTGCTATGATACTTCGATTAAAGTCCAAAAAAGGGCCTCGTAGTCCACAACATCGTTACAAATCATCTCCGAGCGATACTCGGTACAAGGGTGACCATCGGGAGAATCCATGGCATGCTACTTGTGTATGCGTACTAGTACACTGTCTGCTAGGCCTCTGGCATCTCTTCATAACTCGAATATGCACCTTAGACATCGACCGGGGTCCCAAAAAATGGGTCTCGTAGTCCACAACATCGTTGTACATCATCACCGAGCGATACTCGGTACAAGGGTGCCCGTTGGGAGAATCCATGGTATGCTACTTGTGTATGCGTACTAGTACGCTGTCCGCTAGGCCCCGGCATCTCTTCAAAGCTCCAATATGCACCTTAGACGACATCGACCGGGGTCCCCAAAATGGGTCTCGTAGTCCACAACATCGTTGTACATCATCACCGAGCGATACTCGGTACAAGGGTGACCATTGGGAGAATCCATGGCATGCTACTTGTGTATGCGTACTAGTACGCTGTCTGCTAGGCACTGGTATCTCTTCATAACTCGAATATGCACCTTAGACATCGACCGGGGTCCCCAAAAATGGGTCTCGTAGTCCACAACATCGTTACAAATCATCTCCGAGCGATACTCGGTACAAGGGTGCCCGTTGGGAGAATCCATGGTATGCTACTTGTGTATGCGTACTAGTACGCTGTCCGCTAGGCCCTGGCATCTCTTCAAAGCTCCAATATGCACCTTAGACATCGACCGGGGTCCCAAAAAATGGGTCTCGTAGTCCACAACATCGTTGTACATCATCTCCGAGCGATACTCGGTACAAGGGTGACTATTGGGAAAATCCATGGTATGCTACTTGTGCATGCGTACTAGTACGATGTCTGCTAGGCTCTGGCATCTCTTCATAACTCAAATATGCACCTTAGACATCGACCGGGGTCCCCAAAAATGGGTCTCGTAGTCCGCAACATCGTTATACATCATCACCGAGCGATACTCGGTACAAGGGTGCCCGTTGGGAGAATCCATGGCATGCTTCTTGTGTACCCCAACCTACCATGAGATTGATTTGTGTAAACACACTTGTAGGGTTGGGTTTAACCCGCAACTTATTACCACAAATGGCATCACGCCAACAGGCTCACACCCACAAACATCATTGGCCAACATATACCCCTTGGATATGTGTGGTCGCCCGGGCAATCTCACGCCAAGAGCTACTCCAAAAAAATTCGTAAAGATGGCCAACTGTTTGAACACCCAGTGCGGAAACCGCAATGTAACAAAAAATGCTACCCCCTCGGCAATATGCATCCAGTGGGAAGGCGACAAGTGGTTTAGAGGCCAATGGCACAAAAGACAATCATGTTTGGGTCAAAAAGTCAACATAATATGAAGGGCAGTATGACCGTAGCCTTAAAAGACACCGAAAAATTTTATGGCGTGAAAGTACTTGTCATAGTACTTTCGAGCTCGAAAGTACTATGACAAGTACTGTGGGGCAGTAGCCACACAGCAACAATTGTTGGGGACTCGGAGCTGGTGGTGTCAGCATTCTCGGGCTCCCGTAACGTTATCGCAAAAGACTTGGTCAGACTACTTATCGTTGGGAAAGCTCACATGGCCTTGCGCCCGGATTGTGTTTTCAATTTCAAGCATGTGGCACGGGACCACAATAAACTGGCTGACAGCCTGGCCAACTTCGCACTGGATTCTGGCATGCCGGCTACGACAAGTGTGAGAGACCCGCTTGCATTTATTACCATGGCAGTAAAAGGATTCGACAGTGCCCGGGAAGTGATGGACAGGCAACAGTCCTTAGGGCCATGTGAAGCCCAAGGGCGGGACACCTTGGCCCCTTCAGTAATTGATGCCCTCAGTGGTAATTTGGTCCCGGACCCCCTTTCCGCACCAGCTAGGGATCCGGGGGAGTTCCGGGTGGGAACTATCCATGAGTGTACCCAGTTCTGGGACACGGTGGTAACATCATCGGAAATGGGATTGCTGGTCAAAGAATGGGCAAAGAATGGAGTCTCCATCTTGGATTTCTTCCAACATTTTTCAGGCACTTACGAAGGGGCTCGTTTCGACTCAAGAACACCCCCGAAGATGCAGTTCAAGAATCATGCGATACCGGATCATTTGATCCCCTGGATCTCTGGGAAGATACAGGACGAGCTCAAGTGGGGAGCGATAAGAGTCTGGGGCAAAGAAGGGGAATGCTCTCCCCCGCATATTGTTATGCCGGTAGGAGTGGAGCCAGCCAAACCAAGAAAGATCAACGATGCAAGATTCCTTAACCTTTGGTGTAAGGATATTCCGTTTACCTACGAGTCGGTGACAATGCTTCCACAAATCCTAGAGGTGGGGGATCCGGCATTTATTATGGACCAAGCGAACGGATCCTTCCATGTGAGGCTTACAGAGGAGTCGCAACAGTACATGGGTTTCCTGTGGGATGGCGTTTATTACGTCTATACAGTTCTCAATTTTGGATGGAAGCTAGCGCCGGTCATTTATAGCGCCTTCGCGGGAGAATTCGCGGGATTCATCCGGCGGCTGGGGATACCATATTTATACTACATTGATGATAATGCCGGGGGGCCGGCCCCAGTGGGAGCTTCAACTCTTACGAAACAGGAAAGAGCCAAAATCTCGGCGTTCGTTGTCTCGTCATGCATGACGGCGGCAGGATATTTTATTCATCTGGAGAAGACGGAGTTCATTCCGTCCTTGACCATCACCTGGCTAGGCATTGGTATTGACCTTGCGAAGCAGGAATTCTTCATCCCGCAGATAAATGGGATAAGTTCTTGAGCCTGGCAACGGACCTGCGAGCTTCGTCAAGTATTTCGGCCAGGGACCTGGAAAGAGTGGCAGGAAAGTTGGTTTCAATGTCAATCGCAGCCCCGGGCATCCTTATTGCATGCAGGAAGCTGTATGCCTTCCTGGCAAAGAGGCACGAATTCTGCAGAAAAAGTTTTTTCCTGAACAGTAAGCAGATGAGGCATTTCAAACTCTACTTGAGTCAACTCTTCCAGCCGTCGCTGATTAAGGTGTCCGCATTTAGGAAGCAGGCCCACTGCTCGATACTCGTGGATACAAACGTCGATGGTACAAAAGTCACGGCATCAATCAGAGCAGGGGAATTCCAAGATGAAATTTCGTGTTATCGAGATTTGAGAACCTGCTCGTCGGTGGATCAGTCAATTTTGATTTCTGAAGCCTTGTTCGAAATCCCAGTAGAACGGGTCCCGCAACGCTGGGACATAATCTTGGATAAAAATATCTGGGATTCATCGAGAGTCCTCTCGTCTAACCTGGGCGCGAAAGCATGCAAGGACTTGGCAGAAAAGCTCTATAGATTTGTCGCGGATAACAACTTGGAGCTGAAGGTGGTTTCCTTTTCAAGGGGACCTGATGGAACTATTGTAGTCCCGGATGAAGAGTCTCATTATTCATTAATGCCACGGTTCTCTCCTCTGTTGAACATGATGTTTGGACGGCACAACATCGACTGCTTCGCAACAACGGCTAATGTTCGGGGATGTCCCAAAATGCGATTTTGCTCAAGGCTGCCAGAGAAAGAAGCTTGTGGCACCAATGTCTTTGCCTATCCACTAGCGGGACTGAACTGTTATGCTAATCCGCCTTTTGCATTAATGGGACCGTTCCTGATGTATCTTAGAGAACAGAAAGCGTCAGCCTCTGTGGTTGCTCCACAGTGGGATGGTTTCTCTCCAGATGGGTTCTGGTGGACTGCGTACAATAAACTGTGCAAACAAAAGTTCAGAATCGCTGAAGCAGGAGAGGTCTGTTTCCAACAACTTAGAAATGGAAGATGGTCAGAAGCAGGCCCACTCCCGTGGGCAGTCTGGATTTTTAGATTCGATTTTTCTTAAAAACACTTCGTATTCCAAAAACACAAAATTCATGTGATATATTAATAGCCTCCCATAGTAATCCGTTTACCTTGGAAAATAAATTGTTGAACGCCTGTAACTTTCGGGGAAGGGGAAAATTTTGAGGTTAACAGGGTGGTGGCAAGAGCCTGTTGAGAAAATCCCCTGACTGGGCCGCCATACATCTAAGAACGAAGGAGCTTCAGGAAGCAAGGGCCAGGGATGTGTACCAATCGGCCAAACTCCGAAATTTGCGGGCCCTCGGGGAATTCCTGGCTTGCATGACCCCACCAGAATCATTGGATTCGTGTACAGCGCAACACATCTTATGGTATCTTATTTACTTGGAACAGTTCGGTAAGACTAACGCACATTCGGCCACGTGCCCTCAACTGGGAAGATGTAGTTGCCCAGTCAGGCAAGCCGCAAGTTCGGTGAATTCCCTTATCGGCAGACTCTCTAGTGCCTTCCAGGATTTCGGAAGGGGTGGGTCGGACAACCCGTGCACAGGTAGAGTGGTTAAGGTCTATGAAACGATGACCAGGAACGAACAGTTGCAAGCAAGAATCACCCCAAATCAGGCAACACCACTTTTCAGTTGTACGATCGACAAGCTAGTGATTCACATGAACGCAGAGGCAGCTGGTTTTGCCTCGACACAAGATTGGATACTTTTGTTCATCACTCTTAGATGTAAGGCAATGATCCTGATGGACTTATACGCTCTGAAGAGACCGGCGGAGCTGGGCGCCACAAGGGTGGAAGGGATCATAAGATTTCCCGATAACTCCGGTTTTCTCTTCAACTACCAGTGGGGGAAGACACTCCGTTCGGGCGATGAACACGTTTTCGGAATCAAAAGACTCCCTGATAAATCTAAATGCCCCATCTCAGCGTTGGAGGACTACCTCCAAGTGATGAAAATTTTGGGTCTGAACCTTGCACAAGGATTCTTGTTCAGACCAGTCAGGTCTGGCAAAGTGGAAAATAGTCCAATTTCCAGGAAGCAGATGAATTCAGACCTCAAATGCTGGTTGCAAAAAGCGGGGCTGTTCAATGGGGAAACATTCTTCAGCATTCGGACAGCGGGAGCAATTGAACTTTTCCTTGAAGGAGCCGACCTGCAGCAGGTTATGGGACAGGCGTATTGGAAAACAGAGAGGATTGCTAGACATTATATGAAAGTGTGGCAAGTCTTGGGAATGTCATCCTCAAGGCAGGTAGAGAAAGTCTCGACGAAAGAATACATGGAGCTGAATGCGGCACAATCATTCGTGCGGGTATTTGTATGAGTAATTTGATTATTAATTTCTGTTGGCTCGAGTTTGAGAGTTGGGGTGAAAAGGCGTCAAGAGGCGGGGGTTGTGAGTGTTGGCGGAGAGGCGACGCTGGAGTGGTGCCTTGTTGCTTCGCCTTACTTTCCGCTCTTTTTCTCGCCATTCCTACCCAACGGGAGCGGATCGGACAAGGTGACTGGGCGGTCATTCGATTTACGGGGAATCCGCAGGATCAACAGTATCACTGTTGATCGCCGACTTTCCTTCCGTCATCAGTGATGACCGTCATTCAGGAGACGGATCGTCCGATCTCACTCCCCGGATCGCGGAAATGGAGAATCGCGAAGTGGCGGTTCACCTCCAGCTTCGAAGTCCAAGTGTCGCAGAGTGTCGCTCTTAAGTCGGAAATTGGTGAAAATACTTCACTTTTCCTACCTGCTGACGATTGCTGCGTCTTTCTTCTCCGTTTCCTAACGCAATTTTTCTTCCCTGCCCGCCCACCCTTAAAAATGGGTTCTCCAACTCAGGCTCCGATCTGACGCTGGAGTGCTGCCTTGCTGCTTCGACTTACTTTCCGCTCTTTTTCTCGCCATTCCTACCCA